>JAJSRW010000909.1:0-30000 GCA_022414725.1 Microglena sp. YARC
AAAGGAACCAAAAACTGCAAGAGAGAGGAAAAGGAAGGAAAATATTAAGAAAAGTTTTTTTGGCGGGTCCCCAGTTCCCACCATCCCAAAGGGTTTTTTTTATTTTTTTTTGGAAATTTTCTTTTGTTCCTAGTTCCAGGTGGTTGGGGTTAAAAAGGGCTTTTGGGGGGGTGGTTTCCCAGTCCCAACAAATCCAGGGGGGTTTTTTTTTTTTTTTTGAAATTTTTATTTTCCCTAAGTTCCCAGCGTAGGGGTTTAAAAGTGTCCCCCCAGTCACATCCAGGGTTTTTGGGGGAATCCACATCCAGGCGTGGGTAAGAAAGGTGTCCAGTCCACATCCAGGTTTTAATTTTCCCTTCGTCTAGGTTGTGGGTAGAAAAGGTCCCAGTTCACATCCCAGGTTCAGATTTTCTCTCAGTCCCAGGGCCGTGGGGTAAAGTTGTCCCAAGTTCTCATCCAGGAGGTTTTGTTTGAGGGCGAATGCACAATGCCAGGCGTGGGTTTGTAAAAAGTGCCAGTCCGACAGTCCCAAGGTTTGTTTTTTTCTAGTCGCAGGCGAGGGCAAGAGTGTCCCAGTTACATTCCAGCGGTTTTTTGGGTTTTGTTCTAGGTCAGGCGTGGCAAGCCAAAGGTGTCCAAGTCACATCACATGTTTTAAGTTTTTGTTTGCTAGTAGCAGAGCGGAGGCCGTGGGGTAAATGTGTCGCAGTCACAATGCCAGGCTTTGGGAATCGACATCCAGCGTGGGGGCAAGTGTCCAGTCACATCCAGGTTTAATTTTTCTAGTTCCAGGTGAGGGTAAATGTGTCCAGTCAATCCAGGTTGGGGAACCATGCCAGGCGTGGGGGTAAAGTGTCCGAGTTCACGATCCAGTTTTGATTTTTCTAGGGAAATCCATCCAGGTGGGGTAAAGTGTCCAGTCACATCCAAGGTTTTGATTTTTCTAGTCCAGGCGTGGGGTAAAGTGTCCAGTCACATCCAGGTTGTGGAATTTTCTACGTCCAGGACGTGGGGTAAAGTGTCCAGTCACATCCAGGTTTGGGGAATAATTTTTCTCGTCCAGGGTGTGGGGTAAAAGTCCAGTCACATCCAGGTTTGTATTTTTTCTAGTTCCAGGCGTGGGGTAAAGTGTCCAGTCTAACATCCAGGTTTGGGGAAATCACCATCAGGCGTGGGGTAAAGTGTCCAGTCACATCCAGGTTTGTTTTTTTAGTCCAGGCGTGGGGCAAGTGTCCAGTTACATCCAGGTTTTTCTAGTCCAGGCGTGAAGAGGTAAAGTGTCCAGTCAATCCAGGTTGGTTTAGATTTGATCGCATCAGAGCGTGGGGTAAAAGTGTCCCAGTCACATCCAGGTTTGGGGAATCAATCCAGGGCGTGGGTAAAGGTGTCCAGTCACATCCAGGTTTGATTTTATATCTAGTCAGGTGTGTGGGGTAAAAGTGTCCAGTCAAAGCAGATCCAGGTTTGATTTTTCTAGTCCAGGGCGTGTGGGTAAAGTGTCCAGTCACATCCCAGGCGTTTGGGGAATCACATCCAGGGTCCCAATAAGTGTCCTGGGGTAATCCAGGTTTGATTTTTCTCGTCCAGGTGTGGTAAAAGGTCAGTCACATCCAGGTTGGATTTTTTCTAGTACGTGTGGGAAAGTGTTCAAGCAATCCAGGTTGTGGAATCTCCTCAGGGTGGTGGTAAGTGTGGGTCAACACATCCAAGGTTTGTTTTTTCTAGTCAAGCGTGGGCAGGAGGCAATGTGTCCAGTCCAGGTTGGTTTTTTCTCCAGGCTGTGGGAGTACAGTGTCCAGTCACATCATGATTAATTTTTCGAGTCCCAGGCGTGGGGTAGTAGTACAAGAGGCTGGTTTTTTTCTAGTCCCCCAAGTCTCTGGGTAAAGTGTCAGTCTTCATCCAGGTTTAGGGGAATCACATCCAGGCGTGGGGTAAAGTGTCCACACATCCAGTTTGATTTTTAGTCATCCAGGGGTGTGGGTAAAGTGCCAGTCAGCTCCAGGTTTGTTTTTTCTAATCAGGCGTGGGTAAAGTGTCCAGTCAATCCAGATGGGGAATCACATCCGGCGTGAAGCGGTAAAGTGTTCCAGTTCAACATCCTGGTTTGATTTTTTAAGTCCAGGGTTGGGTTAAAAGTGTCCAGTTACATCCAGGTTTGATTTTTCACAGTCCAGGTGGGGTAATGTCCAATCTTCATCCAGGTTTGGGGAATCACACCAGCGTGGCTGTAAAGTCAGTCGCACAATTCCAGGCAGTGGGTGGGTAAAGCTGTCCAGTTACATTCCAGGTTTGTTTTTTCTAGGACCAGGCGTGGGGGCAAAGTGTCAGTCAACATCCATGTTTCAATTTTTCTAAGTCCAGGCGTGGGGTAAAGTGTCCAGTCACATCCATAGTTTGGGGAATCACATCCAGGCGTGGTGGTTAAAGTGTGTCGCAGTCACATCCAGGTTTGATTCTAGTTCCAGGTGTTGGCGTTAAAGTGTCCAGTCTACATTCCAGTTGAGTTGCATTTTCATAGGAGCGTGGGTTAAAGTTGTCCAGTTCACATCGCATCCAGGTTTGGGGAATCACATCCAGGCGTGGTAAAGTGTCCTAGTCACATCCAGGTTTTTTTTTCTCGTCCACAGGTGTGGGGGGTAAAAGTCCTCCAGTCCACGAATCACCATCCAGGGTTCGACTTTTTATAGTCTGAAGTCAGGCGTGGGTAAAGGTTCCAGCTCATCCAGTTTGGGGAATCACATCCAGGCGTGGGTAAAGTGTCCAGCACATCCAGTTTGTTTTTTCTAGTCAGGCTGCGCGGGGACAAGATGTGTTCCAGTTACTCCAGGTTTGTTTTTTTCGTAGTCTTTCTAGGCTAGGGGAAGGCGTGGCGGAAAGGGTGTCCAGTCACATCCATGTTGATTTTTCTAGTCCGGTCGTGGGGTAAAGTGTCCAGTCACATCCGGGTGGTTGGTTTTTCTAGTCCACCAAGTGTGGGGTAATAGTGTCCAGTCTCATCCAGGTTTGGGGAATCACATCCAGGCGTGGGGTAAAGTGTCGAGCACAGTCCGGTAATGTTTTTTTCCCAGTTCCTTCGCTGGGCAAAGTGTCCAGTTACATTCAGTTTTTTTTTTTTAGTCCAGGCGTGAGGTAAAGTGTCCAATCATATCCATGTTTAATTTTTTCTAGTCCAGGCGTGGGTAAGTGTCCAGTCACAATACAGGTTTGGTTTGTTTCTAGTCCAGGTGTGGGGTAAAGTGTCCAGTCTCATCCAGGTTTGGGGAATCACATCCAGGCGTGGGGTAAAGTGTCCAGTCTCATCCAGGTTGGGGAATCACATCCAGGCGTGGGGTAAGAGTGTCCAGTTACATCCAGTTTGATTTCTAGTCTAGGGTGTGGTAACACGTGTCCATTACATCCAGGTTTGATTTTTCTAGTCCAACGGGTGTGGGGTAAAAGTGTCCTGTTACATCCAGGTTGATTTTCTAGTCCAGGTGTGGGGGTAAAAGTCCAGTCTCATCCAGGTTTTGGGGGAATCACATCCAGGCGTTGGGGTAAAGTGTCCAGTCACATCCCAGGTTTGTGTTTTTCTAGTCCAGGCCGTGGGGCAAAGGTCCAGTTACATCCAGGTTTGTTTTTTCTAGTCCCGGCGTGGGGTAAAGTGTCCAGTCACATCCTTGTTTAATTTTTCTAGTCCAGGCGTAGGGGGTAAAGTGTCCAGTCACATCCAGGCTTGTTTTTTCTATCCAGTGGGGTTAAAGTGTCCAGTCTCATCCTGGTTCGATTTTGGGGAATCTAGTCCAGGCGTGGGGTAAAGTGTCCAGTCTCATCCAGGTTTGGGAATTTTCACGATCCAGCGTGGGGGTAAAGTGTCCAGTCACATCCAGGCTTGTTTCTAGTCACAGGCGTGGCGTCAAAGTGTCCAGTTAATCCCAAGTTTGTTTTTTTTAAGTCCATCAGGCGTGGGTAAAGTGTCCAGTCACATCCAGGTTTAATTTTCTAGCCACGCGTGGGTTTGTTTTTCTAAAAAGTGGTCCAGTCACATCCAGGTTTGTTTTTTCTAGTGCAGGTGTGGGGGTAAAGTGTCCAGTCTCATCCGGGTTTTCTTGGGGGTGGGTGTAATCTAGGTCCAGCGTGGGGTAAAGTGTCCATTTACATCAAGGTTTGGGGAATCAAATCCAGAGCGTGGGGAGTAAAGTGGTCCAGTCTCATCCAGGTTTGGGGACACATCCAGGCGTGGGTAAAGTGTCTAGTTACATCCAGGTTTGATTTTCTAGTCCAGGTGTGGGGTAAAGTGTCCAGTTACATCCAGGTTTGATTTTTTACTAGTCCAGGTGTGGGGTAAAAGTGTCCAGTCTCATCCAGGGTTTGGGAATCACATCCAGGCGTGGGGTAAAGTGTCCAGTGTCACATCCAGGTTTGAGGAATCTAGTCAAGGCGTGGGGAAATGTCGGTAAAGTGTCCAGTCACATCCAGGTTTGGGGGGAATCACATCCAGGCGTGGGGTAAAGTGTCCAGTCACATCCAGGGTTTGATTTTTCTCGTCCAGGTGCGGTAAAGGGTCCAGTAACATCCAGCTTGTTTTTCTAGTCCAGGTGTGGGGTAAAGTGTCCAGTCACATCCAGGTTTAATCTTTCTAGTCCAGGCGTGGGGTAAAGTGTCCAGTCACATCCAGGTTTGTTTTTTCTAGTCCAGGCGTGGGGTTAAGTGTCCAGTCACATCCAGGTTTAATTTTTCTAGTCCAGGCGTGGGGTAAAGTGTCCAGTCACATCCAGGTTTGGGGAATCACATCCAGGCGTGGGGTAAAGTGTCCAGTCACATCCTGGTTTGATTTTTCTCGTCCAGGTGTTGGGTAAAGGGTCCAGTCACATCCAGGTTCGATTTTTCTAATCCAGGCGTGAGGTAAAGTGTCCAGTCTCATCCAGGTTTGGGGAATCACATCCAGGTTTGGGGAATCACATCCAGGTTTGGGGAATCTCATCCAGGTTTGGGGAATCACATCCAGGTTTGGGGAATCCAGGTTGGGGAATCTCATACCAGGTTGGGGAATCACATCCAGGTTGGAATCTCATCCAGGTTTGGGGAATCACATCCAGGTTTGGGAATCACATCCATTCTTTCTTGTGACTTCTCATTTGTTAGCTTTCTTACCTCCGCCACTGTAAGTGGTTGAGATCTGGGTGCCGGCTCTAAGGGGTTTTAATACCTACGCCACCAAAACGGTGGTTAGGGAGTTTTTGTTTGTCCTCGACACACCCTGATGTTGGAATGGGGGCAGGTATTTGGCTTTGTGGGTGCTTTTTCTTTTGTTTAAAGCACAGAGTCTCATACACCCTCTGCGGTGTCAAGTAACTTTAACATGTTAATGTAATGTAATCCAGGCGTGGGGTAAAGTGTCCAGTCACATCCAGGTTTGTTTTTTCTATTCCTGGCGTGGGGCAAAGTTTCCAGTCACATCCAGGTTTATTTTTTCTAGTCCAGGTGTGGGGTAAAGTGTCCAGTCACATCCAGGTTTAATTTTCTAGTCAGCGTGGGGTAAAGTGTCCAGTCACATCCCAGGCTTGGTTTTTCTAGTCCAGGTGTGGGGTAAAGTGTCAAGTCTCATCCAGGTTTGGGAATCAACCATCCAGAGCGTGGGGTAAAGTATCCAGTTACATCCAGGTTTGGGGACTCACATCCAGGCGTTGGTAAAGTGTCAGTCTCATCCAGTTTGGGGAAACACATCCAGGCGTGGGGTAACTAGTGTCTAGTTACATCCAGGTTTGGGGAATCACATGCAGGCGTGGGGTAAAGTGTCAAGTTACATCCAGGTTGATTTTCTAGTCCAGGTTGGGTAAAGTGATCTCATCCAGGTTTGGGGGAATCACATCCAGCGTGGGGTAAAGTGTCAGTCACATCCGGTTTGTTTTTCTAGTCCAGGGCGTGGGGCAAAGTGTCCAGTTACATCCAGGCTTTGGCGGAATCACATCCAGGCGTGGGGTAAAGTGTCTAGTTCACCATCCAGGTTGATTCCGTCCCGGGCGTGTGGGTTAAAGGTCCAGTCACATCCTTTGATTATCTAGTCCAGGCGTGGGGTAAAGTGTCCAGTCTCATCCAGGTTTGGGGAATCACATCCAGGCGTGGGGTAAAGTGTCCAGTCACATCCAGGTTTGGGGAATCACATCCAGGCGTGGGGTAAAGTGTCCAGTCACATCCAGGTTTGATTTTTCTCGTCCAGGTGTTGGGTAAAGGGTCCAGTCACATCCAGGTTCGATTTTTCTAGTCGAGGCGTGAGGTAAAGTGTCCAGTCTCATCCAGGTTTGGGGAATCACATCCAGGCGTGGGGTAAAGTGTCCAGTCACATCCAGGTTTGTTTTTTCTAGTCCAGGCGTGGGGTAAAGTGTCCAGTTACATCCAGGTTTGTTTTTTCTAGTCCAGGCGTGGGGTAAAGTGTCCAGTCACATCCAGGTTTAATTTTTCTAGTCCAGGCGTGGGGTAAAGTGTCCAGTCACATCCAGGCTTGGTTTTTCTAGTCCAGGTGTGGGGTAAAGTGTCCAGTCTCATCCAGGTTTGGGGAATCACATCCAGGCGTGGGGTAAAGTGTCCAGTCACATCCAGGTTTGGGGAATCACATCCAGGCGTGGGGTAAAGTGTCCAGTCTCATCCAGGTTTGGGGAATCACATCCAGGCGTGGGGTAAAGTGTCCAGTTACATCCAGGTTTGATTTTTCTAGTCCAGGTGTGGGGTAAAGTGTCCAGTTACATCCAGGTTTGATTTTTCTAGTCCAGGTGTGGGGTAAAGTGTCCAGTCTCATCCAGGTTTGGGGAATCACATCCAGGCGTGGGTAAGTGTCCAGTCACATCCAGGTTTGTTTTTTCTAGTCCAGGCGTGGGGCAAAGTGTCCAGTTACATCCAGGTTTGGGGAAATCACATCCAGGCGTGGGGTAAAGTGTCCAGTCACATCCAGGTTTGATTTTTCTCGTCCAGGTGTGGGGTAAAGGGTCCAGTCACATCCAGGTTTGATTTTTCTAGTCCAGGTGTTGGGTAAAGGGTCCAGTCACATCCAGGTTCGATTTTTCTAGTCCAGGCGTGAGGTAAAGTGTCCAGTCTCATCCAGGTTCGGGGAATCACATGCAGGCGTTGGGTAAAGTGTCCAGTCACATCCAGGTTTGTTTTTTCTAGTCCAGGTGTGGGGTAAAGTGTCAAGTTACATCCAGGTTTGTTTTTTCTAGTCCAGGCGTGGGGTAAAGTGTCCAGTCACATCCAGGTTTAATTTTTCTAGTCCAGGCGTGGGGTAAAGTGTCCAGTCACATCCAGGCTTGGTTTTTCTAGTCCAGGTGTGGGGTAAAGTGTCCAGTCTCATCCAGGTTTGGGGAATCACATCCAGGCGTGGGGTAAAGTGTCCAGTCACATCCAGGTTTGGGGAATCACATCCAGGCGTGGGGTAAAGTGTCCAGTCTCATCCAGGTTTGGGGAATCACATCCAGGCGTGGGGTAAAGTGTCCAGTTACATCCAGGTTTGGGGAATCACTTCCAGGCGTGGGGTAAAGTGTCCAGTTACATCCAGGTTTGATATTTTTAGTCCAGGTGTGGGGTAAAGTGTACAGTCACATCCAGGTTTGATTTTTCTAGTCCAGGTGTGGGGTAAAGTGTCCAGTCTCATCCAGGTTTGGGGAATCGCATCCAGGCGTGGGGTAAAGTGTCCAGTCACATCCAGGTTTGGGGAATCTAGTCTAGGCGTGGGGTAAAGTGTCCAGTCACATCCAGGTTTGGGGAATCACATCCAGGCGTGGGGTAAAGTCTATAGTCTCATCCAGGTTTGATTTTTCTCGTCCAGGTGTGGGGTAAAGTGTCCAGTCACATCCAGGTTTGTTTTTTCTAGTCCAGGCGTGGGGCAAAGTGTCCAGTTACATCCAGGTTTGTTTTTTCTAGTCCAGGCGTGGGGTAAAGTGTCCAGTCACATCCAGGTTTAATTTTTCTAGTCCAGGCGTGGGGTAAAGTGTCCAGTCACATCCAGGCTTGGTTTTTCTAGTCCAGGCGTGGGGTAAAGTGTCCACTTACATCCAGGTTTGGGGAATCACATCCAGGCGTGGGGTAAAGTGTCCAGTTACATCCAGGTTTGGGGAATCACATCCAGGCGTGGGGTAAAGTGTCCAGTTACATCCAGGTTTGGGGAATCACATCCAGGCGTGGGGTAAAGTGTCCAGTTACATCCAGGTTTGATTTTTCTAGTCCAAGTGTGGGGTAAAGTGTCCAGTTACATCCAGGTTTGATTTTCCTAGTCCAGGTGTGGGGTAAAGTGTTTAGTCTCATCCAGGTTTGGGGAATCGCATCCAGGCGTGGGGTAAAGTGTCCAGTCACATCCAGGTTTGGGGAATCTAGTCTAGGCGTGGGGTAAAGTGTCCAGTCACATCCAGGTTTGGTTTAAAGTGAAACCTGGCGCCCCGTCCAGATTACGTCCAGGTTTGAAACCTGGACGTAAACCTGGACGTTAACCTAGACCCCTATAGGTTAGAACTAGACCCCCTCGGCAGGCTCTCCTCTTTCTGGCAGCCTTTGTGGCCAGCTGCTTTCGGGGAGCCTTGCCACCAGTGGACTTACGAGCAGTCTGTTTAGTTCGAGCCATTGTAGTGTTTGCGACGGAATTCTCAAGAGGGAAAGTGGATTCGTGTTAGGGCAACCTGCTGTGCTAATAAATAAGAAACCTGTCGACCATCATGGAGAGGTGGATCAGCAGATGAGACATGCGGATCAGCAGACTATCCCTGTCGCCGCGTAGAAATAGGTCGAGGTGGCAGTTTGAACAACAGCTGGCCCCCCCTCCCCCTCACCACACTACTCTACCTACTCAAACATGTCCGGACGCGGCAAAGGCGGCAAAGGACTCGGAAAGGGAGGCGCCAAGCGCCATCGCAAGGTGTTGCGTGACAACATCCAGGGTATCACCAAGCCCGCCATCCGTCGCTTGGCTCGCCGTGGTGGTGTGAAGCGTATCAGTGGCCTGATCTACGAGGAGACCCGCGGTGTGCTCAAGGTCTTCCTTGAGAACGTGATCCGCGATGCTGTGACCTACCCAGGGCACGCTCGTCGTAAGACAGTCACTGCCCTTGATGTCGTCTACGCCCTCAAGCGCCAGGGCCGCACCCTGTACGGCTTCGGTGGATAAGCATCCCGCATTCCACTAGGGATTAACTACCCTCCACCACCAACGGTGTTTTTAAACACCACCTCTACCTTCATTGCAGACATGCTTCTCTGTCTAAGAACATTTTAGGGCCACTCTCCATGCATGTCTGTTCTAACTATTTCACTTGTACGGTATTCTGGGTTGTCTTACTGCCATGCAATATTGGGAGCTTTGTAAAAACATCGTGTATGTCTCACAAATACTTTGATTGTACATTGTAGGTCTGGGCTCGTTGCCAGAGTTGTTCAGGACGCTGCTTCATGTGTAGCACGGGGTGCATCAAGGGGTTTGTTGCGTCGCACATCCAGTGGGTCGGTTGCATCTCAGACTAGAGGGTCCCGGTGCGTCGCAGACACAAATTTGGGAGGGGGGGGGGGGGGGGGGCGTTGCAAGCACGCATTTTGAAAGCGGTTGAGTCTCAAGAAGCAGATTTGGGAGGAGGGGAGTTGCGTTGCAGACACACATTTTGTTACCTGTTGAGTCTCAAGATACACATTTTGCAACCGGATGAGTCTCAAGAAGTTGATTTGAAATAGGCTGTGTCTCAAGAAGCAGATTCAGGGGTAATCATGAGCAACCGTGCTTCAGGCTACAACATATTTTGCTCACGCATTTGTACTTAGCGGAGACATCTCGGGGAAATCGACACTTTACCGGAAAGACATGTGTGTGTGTGCTAAGTAAACTCGAAGATTACTTTGAACAACCCTGGGCATCAGTAGCAGGGTACTTCTAATGGCCAAATTTGCCAGCGCTTTAGCGCACTTGAAACAAAAAAACTGCGCTTTGTAGTGCAAAAAGCGCAAAAACTGCTTGCTGCGCCCACAGGGGGTTGCAAAAAACTGCGCTTCAAGCGCAGAGGGGGGCAAAAAGTCAGCGCTCAAAAGCGCGCACTTTGAATTACCCTGATCAGTAGCAGAAGTAGTTGTTGGTGCAGTCCTGGAACCGTTCAAGCTGTACACCATATGATTTTTAGGCGTTTAAATAGGAAATGACAAAGCCTGACGAGAGGAAAGTATCAGAACCCAATTTCCCAAGCTGATAGCAAAATGATGTCTTTATTATCTGATATGCAATCCAAAAGTGGAAGGTCGTGCGAAGATACCTCTATTTATACATGAATATATGAAGATATTGGACCAAGTCCATTTCGATAATGCTGATTAGATTTTGATTGTTTTGAAAACGATTACATTTCCTGGCATTTTTACTGCCGAAGACGGGGAGCAGCCTAATTGCTGGCTGGAGCCATGTAGCGTTCAAGTTCAAGTTGCAGTCCTGGTCTCTTGGGTTACTCAAAGCTCGAGTGGACGCGGGAAGCTGGGAACAGCTCGCAGGCTATCCATATGATATCTTCAGTTTTTCACTACCTATCCTTTCTTCGCACACCTCAAATTAAATACTTCTACTCGCTGCCGGTATCTAGATACCACCATCACCCACCCACACCCCAGCTCCGTCAAACTCTGTCTATCCGGTCGTACATGCCGTACGTACAAGTACGTAGAAGCTCACAACACAGGCTGGTGTACTGCTGCAATTTATGCTGATGTACTGCTGCAGGGCAGGCTGATGTACTGTTGTAAAAGAGGCTGATATACTGCTGCAACACAGGCTGATGTACTGCTGAACGTCTTCATTCTCTAGGCTAATCCGGAATACAAACATCAATACAACACTTTCTACGGGAGAGACAAGTGATAGCACTTCAGTGGTGCCCTTCGACCCCCCCCCCCCCTAAAGTCGCCTTTAATAGAGCAGAAGAACACATGAATGAGCCGACTCGACATCATCGCCGTCAGGACCATTTCCAAAGCATCATATCACGGAATATAAATCTTCTTCTATTGAGGTGGACCAGTCACTTGTCATTCAGGCTTATTCAGAATCATGTGTCTTGCGCCGCAGAGACAGATTTTGAAACCTGTTTCGTCTCAAGTAAGAAGCATATTTTGAGCAGACTGCGTTTTGAGAAGCGGATTTGGGGATCCTCCTGAACAAGCCAGTTGTCATCCTAGTGTTGAACACAGAGTGTAGTGCACACCACAGTTTTCCTTATCAGCTACAACAGCAGCTTCTAGGCAGCTCCCTGGTGTAGTGCACACCACAGTTTTTCTTATCAGCTACAACAGCAGCTTCTAGGCAGCTCCCTGGTGTAGTGCACACCACTGTTTTTCTTATCAGCTGCACCAGCAGCTTCTAGGCAGCCCCCTGGGCTCTCTCTTCATCCAAACCTTAAGCAACCTAGGCACCTGAAAGCTGATATTGCCAGCTTTCCAGTGCTCCTGGAATCTTTGGGTTTGGCCCAGTGGCAGTCTCAGGGAGCTGCCAAGAAGCTGGTGCTGGTAGGCGAAAATAAAATCACTGGTGCATGCAATCATTCCCCGGTTAGCATCGCAGGTGACAGGGTGGCTGATATTTGTCCAGCACACTTCCAGCTAAGCTCCCACAGGTCAGTGCCGTCATCATCCACCCAGCCTTCTCTCAACACGCCCTTGTCCTCCAGCAGCAGCAGCATGTTCTGGGGTTAGGGGAGGGTGAGGGGTTTAGGTGGAGGTGGAGGTGGAGGGGGTGGGGTGGGGGGGTGAGGGTGAGGGGTGGGGGGTGAGGGTGAGGGTTGAAGGGTGAGGGTGAGGGGTGGGGGGTGAGGGTGAGGGTGAGGGTGAGAGGGTGGGTGGGGTGAGGGGTGAGGGGTGAGGGTGAGGGGGTGAGGGGGGGGGGGGGGGGGGGAGTGTCAGGGTGAGAGGTGAGTGGTGAGTGGTTAGGTGGAGGTGATGGGTGAGGGGTGAGGGTGAGGGGGTTAGGTGGAGTGGTCAATCAGCATATTCTTGGTTTAGGGGAGCGGGAGGGTGAGGGGGTACGACGTATGGGATTGGGTGGGATTCAGTTGGATTCAGTTGGATTTAATCTTGATAGTGGCTATTCACTCAAGTGTAACAACATCGCGACCCCTTCCCACACACACATCCCCGGCAATTTCCTTACCAATGCTAGCATGTCTGTATATTACAGTCCGGGGGAAGGCCAAATAGGCTAAAGGGACTTGCCCAACCGTGACAGGAAGGGCTAAAAAGAAAAGGCATTGTCACCAACAGTATGTATGTACGCAGCAGTCCAGGGGTAGGCCAAACAGGCAAAAGGGACTTGCCCAACCGTGATAGGAAGGGCTATAAAGAAAAACGGTGATGAAACCCTTGCTGGCATATCTGACTACCACGGCACTGCTGCCTATCCAAACTTCTTACATGCCTATTGCACTATTACATCCCGTACCTGCATGGCCTCTGGGACAGCGTCTAACAAGGCATCAGAAGACGAGGCCACATCCATAATGGTTCTCATACACTCTAGTGCAATAACATCACTACCCCCCCCCCCCCCCCCACACACACACTGACCATCCCTTACCTGCATGGCCTCTGGGACAGCGTCTAACAAGGCATCAGAAGTAGAGGCCACATCCATAATGGTTCTCATACACTCTAGTGCAATAACATCACTACCCCACACCCACACACACACCCACACTGACCATCCCTTACCTGCATGGCCTCTGGGACAGTGTCTAACAAGGCATCAGAAGACGAGGCCACATCCATAATGGTTCTCATACACTCTAGTGCAAAAACATCACTACCCCCCCCCCCCCCCCCCACACACACACACACACACATACACTGACCATCCCTTACCTGCATGGCCTCTGGGACAGCGTCTAACAAGGCATCAGAAGACGAGGCCACATCCATAATGGTTCTCATACACTCTAGTGCAATAACATCACTACCCCCCCCCCCCCCCCCCCCACACACACACACACACACACACACACACACACACACTGACCATCCCTTACCTGCATGGCCTCTGGGACAGCGTCTAACAAGGCATCAGAAGACAAGGCCACATCCATGATGGTTCTCATACATTCTAGTGCAATAACATCACTACCCCCCCCCCCCCCCCCCCCCACACACACACACCTACACACCCACACACACAACACTGACCATCCCTTACCTGCATGGCCTCTGGGACAGCGTCTAACAAGGCATCAGAAGACAAGGCCACATCCATGATGGTTCTCATACATTCTAGTGCAATAACATCACTACCCACCCCCACCCCCACCCCACCACCACCCTGACCATCCCCTACCTGCATTGCCTCTGGGGCAGCGTCCAACAAGGCATCAGAAGAGGAGGACACATCCATGATGGTGGCCATACATTCACATTTAAAAACATCACTACCCCCTTCCCCCCACCCCCGCACACACACACATACCTCCACCCCACCCCACCCCCTGACCATCCCCTACCTGCATTGCCTCTGGGACAGCGTCCAACAAGGCATCAGAAGAGGAGGCCACATCCATGATGGTGGCCATACACTCTAGTATGCGCCTCCACACAGTTCCAAAGTTGGGGAGCTGTTGCAATTGGTTGGTGTACAGCAAGACCACCTTTAGGATGGCACATACGAGCTCCCGGGCAGTGATATCAGCCTGCGGAGTGAATGCAGTGATTTTGTTTTTCAAATCTGCAAGTGAGTTTTTTCTACCTTCATTGTTTTAGGACTCCTCTAGGGACAGCCTTTAAGTGCTTTCTATAGCTGGTTGTAGCTTTTTGTAGTTTTTTGTAGCTTTTTCTAGCTTTTTAGGGCAATTTAGGGCAGTTTTTTATAGCGATTTGTTTTTGTGAAAACGGGGTCAAAACTAGCGATCGCTACATATAGCGGTAAAAATATCCCGGGCAGTGCTATCAGCCTGCGGGTGAATGGTAGCCGCAGGGTTTCATTCAGTGTCTTATATATGTGTGTGTGTGTGTGGCGCCACCTTCAGGATGGCACATACGAGCTCCTGGAAAGTGATGTCAGCCTGCGGGGGGAATGGCAGCCGCAGGGGTCCATTCAGTGTTTAAGATATGGGTGTGTGCCATACATGTGTGTGAATGTGTGTGTTCCACCTTCAGAAAGGCACATAGGAGCTCCTGGGAAGTGATATCAGCCTGAGGGTTGAATGGTAGCATTCAGTGTTTTAGATATTTCAGATTTCTGTAGGCCAGGTTGAGTAGCTACTTGGGTTCTTCAAGCCTGATTTCAGGATTTCCATAGAAAAAATAACATGGGGTTCCAGGGGGATGACAGCCCCCCCCCCCCCCCCCCCCCCCCCCCCCCCCCCCCCCACACACACACACACAACCCTCTAGTCTTACCTGTGGGCATTTGAGACTCACTTGTCCTCCGGCACCCGACACCTTGGCCAGCGTGGAAGCCATGGGTGTGGTGTACGGTATTCGTGTTTATACAACCAAAATGTACTCTGCCCACAGATTGTGAGCTGCCTGAAGAAGTCTAGGCCCCCACCCCCACCCCTAGCCCTCTGCCCCAGCCCCCTCACTGCCCCCAGCCCTCTGCCCCCAGCCCTCTAGATTTACCTAGGGCATTCGGGGCTCACTTGCCCCCCGGCACCTGACACCTTGGCCAGCGTGGGCCCAATGTGTAGGTGTGGTGTACGGTATTCATGTTTATAAAACCACTACTGTTCTCTGCCCCCTCACTGTCTCCAGCCCTCTGCCCCCAGCCCACTAGACTCACCTGTGGGCATTCGGGGCTCACTTGCCCCCCGGCACCTGACACCTTGGCCAGCGTGGAAGCCATGGGTACGTGTGGTGTACAGTATTCGTGTTTATACAACCAATATGTACTCTGCCCACAGATTGTGAGCTGCCTGAAGAAGTGAAAGCCCCCACCCCCACCCCTAGCCCTCTACCCCAGCCCCCTCACAGCCCCCAGCCCTCTGCCCCCAGCCCTCTGGTCTCACATGTGGGCATTCGGGGCTCACTTGCCCGCCGGCACCCGACACCTTGGGCAGTGTGGATTCCATGGGCGGGTGTGGTGTACGGTCTTAGCGTGTATACAGCCACTACTGTTCTCTGACCCCTCACTGCCCCCAGCCCTCTGCCCCCAGCCCACTAGTCTCACCTGCGGGCATTCGAGACTCACTTGCCCCCCGGCACCTGACACCTTGGCCAGTGTGGAAGCCATTGGCAAAATGAGCTTCAGCAGAGCCCGCTGCATCATCTCACCCGGGATGGACAGCTTCTGGGCCATTACGACAGAGCGCTGGAGGTCCTTGCAAGAGGCGGAGCGCACCTGGCAGTAATGGTTGGTTGGGTTTGGGTTAGGTGGGTTTGTCTTTGGTGGGTTTGGATCTGGTGGGTTTGTTGGGTTGGGTTGTGTACTACTATTCTGGGCCTTCACGACTGAGCGCTGGAGGTCCTTGCAAGAGGCGGAGCGCACCTGGCAGTGGTGGTTGGGTGGGTTTGGGTTTGGTGGTTTGGGTTTGGTGGGTTTGGTGGGTTTGGTGGTTGGGTTGTCCCCACTTAACTACCCCCCCCCCCCCCCCCCCCCCCCCCCATCCCCCCCCACCCCCACCCACACAACTGTCGCTAACCTGGAAGCTGCTGCTCTTCACAGCCCTGCACAACATGCTGACTACATGGTACCAAGACTCTGCTTCAAACCCAGCCTCCACTGTGTCCTTGTGCATCCTAGAGCCCTCCCCCCCCCCTCGCCCCCCCTCCCACCCACCCAAAAAACTGTCACTCACCTGGAAGCTGCTGCTCTTCACAGCCCTGCACAACATGCTGACTACACCGTACCAAGACTCTGCTTCAAACCCAGCCTCCACTGTGTCCTTCTGCGTTCCTAGAGCCCTCCCCCCCCCCCCCCCCCCCCCCGCCCCCCCTCCCACCCACCCACAAAACTGTCACTCACCTGGAAGCTGCTGCTCTTCATAGCCCTGCACAACATGCTGACTACATGGTACCAAGACTCTTGATCAAACCCAGCCTCCACCGCATCCTTCTGCTTTCCTTGAGCCCTTCCCCCCCCCCACCCACACCCACAAAACGGCCACTAACCTGGAAGCTGCTGCTCTTCATAGCCCTGCACAACATGCTGACAACATGGTACCAAGACTCTTGTTCAAACCCAGGCTCCACCGCATCCTTCTGCATTCCTTGAGCCACCCTAGAGCTCCACGTCGACAACCACTCCTCGCACTCTACTATCAGACCCAGCAGCTCGGGGATGCTGTCGGGGTGACCCAAGGTGGTGGATCCGCCACCCCCCGCTGCCGCTGCAGCCTTCAGGCCCATAGCAACCTCCACCGGGGGGACAGCTTGCTCCAACATGTCCACCACGCAGGTAAGCACCAGTTTGAAGTTGACGCGGGACAGGCAGTCCTTAGCCATGCATGAAACGGTGGCCACACACATGGGGAAGGCGACGCTGTTAGAGCGAGCCTCGTGCAGCAGGTTGGTGAGGGTCAGCCACACGGCTTGGTCCTGTACAGGTGGGTGGGAGTTGGGGTGGGATGGGTTTAGTTAGTAGGGTTGGGTGGAAGTTGTGTTGGGGGGTGGGTTGGGAAGGTGAACGCGTACAAAGAGGTCGGCACAGTATGAAACGGCATGCATGCATGAAACGGTGGTCACACACATGGGGAAGGCAGCGCTGTAAGAGCGAGCCTCGTGCAGCAGGTTGGTGAGGGTCAGCCACACGGCTTGGTCCTGTACAGGTGGGAGTTGGGTTGGTTTGGGTGGAGGTTGGTTTGGGTTGGGGTTGGGTTGGGTGGGAGTTGGGTTGGGCTGGGTGGAGGTTGGTGTGGGTTGGGGTTGGGTTGGGTTGGGTTGGGCTGGGTGGAGGTTGGTTTGGTTTGGGGTTTGGTTTGGTTTGGTTTGGTTTAGAGTTGGGCTGGGTGGGAGATGAGGGTTTAGTTGGGTGCGGTTGAGCGGGAGTTGGGTTGGGGGTTGGGTTGGGCGAAGGTGAATGCGTACAAAGAGGTCAGCGGTGCTAGAGCGTGCCTCGTGCAGCAGGTTGGTGAGGGTCAGCCACATGGCTTGGTCCTGTACAGGTGGGTGGGAGTTGGGTTGGGTTGGGCTGGGAGGGAGTTGGGTTGGGTTGGGTGGGAGTTGGGTTAGGAGTTTAGTTGGGAGGATTTGGGTTGGGGGCTGGGTTGGGAAGGTGAAAGCGTACATAGAGGTCAGCTTGGTATGAACATGCAGCAGGTTGGTGAGGGTCAGCCACATGGCTTGGTCCTGAAGAGGTGGGTGTGACTTGGGTTGGGCTGGGTAAGTGGGAGTTGGGTTTGGGGTTGGGTTGGGTGAGTTGGGTTGGGCGAAGGTGAAAGCGTACAAAGAGGTCAGCGGTGCTGGAGCGTGCACTAACCTCGTGCAGTAGGTTGGTGAGGGTCAGCCACCCGGCTTGGTCCTGAAACCGTGTGTTGGGTAGGAGTTGGGTTGGGTGGGTTTGAGTTGGGTTGGGTTTGAGTTTGGTTTGAGTTTGGTTGGGTTGGAGTCGGGTTGTGTTGGAGTTGGGTTGGGTTGGGTTGAAGTTGGGTTGGTTGGAGTTGGGTTGGAGTTGGGTTGGGAGTTGGGTTGGGTGGGAGTTGGGTTGGGTGGGAGTTGGGTTGGGTGGGAGTTGGGCTGGTATGGGCTGAGTGGGAGTTGGGTGGGAGTTGGGCTGGTTGGGCTGGGTTGAGTTGTAGTTGGGTTGGGCTGGGTTGGGTTGTAGTTGGGTTGGGTTGTAGTTGGGTTGGGCTGGGCTGGGTTGGGCTGGGTTGAGTTGTAGTTGGGTTGGGCTGGGTTGGGCTGGGCTGGGTTGGGTTGTAGTTGGGTTGGGTGGGAGTTGGGTTGGGCTGGGCTGGGTTGGGCTGGGTTGGGCTGGGTTGGGCTGGGTTGAGTTGGAGTTGGGTTGGGCTGGGTTGGGCTGGTGGGAGTTGGGTCGGGTTCGGAGGAAGTTGAGTGGGAGTTGTGCTGGGTGGGTGGGAGTCGTGTTGGGTTGTGTTGGGAAAGGTGAATGCGTACACTGAGGACGGCACTGTAGGAACACGGCTCATGCAAGAGGTTGCAGCGGGTGGACTGGGATCAGGTATACTATAGCAATTCAGGCGATGAACTGGACAAACGTTTCGTACTTAGTCGAGAATTCTTGAGAATTCCAGGCCAAATTGTCGAGAATTCTCGGATTTCCAGGCCAAAATTCTCTACAAAGTACAAAGTACGTGTACTCGCGGAAACGTTTTGTCCAGTTCACCCCCTGAATTGCTATAAGCAAGTTACTAACCCTTTGGTTTGTTCAGTCACCAAGCTACTCAGCTGAGTCAGATACCCCAGAACCTTGGCAGTGGGTCGTCGCCTCCCGCTGAACTAAGGGCGCCTACTCCCTCGTTCTGAGTAGGAAAGGCTCCGCCACATAACATCTAAGCCTTCCAGTCTAGGACTAGCGCAGGGAGATCCCATATGACCCTTATCCATTGCGATTGTTTAAGCGGATTGGAGGATGCATGAACAATGGGGACGGAATTTAATTTATTTAATTCATTCCCCCCCCCACCCCCACCCCCACCCCCCCACACACACTCTTGGTTGGTGGTGGTGGTTGGTGGTTGGTGGTAGTGGGTGGTGCTGGTTGGTGGTGGGTGATTGGAGGAAACATGAACAATGGGGACGGGATCAAGTTCATGCATTTTGATTTGTCTGCACTCATAGAACAAGCCTCCACACTAAACGTGCTAATGAGACACCAGGCACAATTTCACCCACCCTTTGAGGCGGAAATCCTGAAGGAGATGTGAGGGTGGCAGGTATGGTGCTGGGGACTAGGAGAGATGCAAACACACAAACCAGCAACATGTCGCACCTAGAATGCTCAACCACACATTCACTTAGAATTCCCAACCACACATTCACCTAGAATTACCAACCACACATTCACCTAGAATTTCCAACCACACATTCACCTAGAATTACCAACCACACATTCACCTATAATTCCCAACCACACATTCACCTATAATTCCCAGCCACACATTCACCTAGAATTCCCAGCCACACATTCACCTAGAATTCCCAGCCACACATTCACATGTATGATGTATACCAACATTCACATGTATGATGTATACCAACTGCACCTTCAAACACATACCTGGATGAAGGGAGCAGCTCCTTCGAGCAGGTTGAGGATCTCTTCCGCTATTGTTGGCGCCATTGCCACCACCACCTGGCTGTCTACCAGGGACATCTGCTCCACACCTGAAAATGGCGGGGTCAGGGCCAAGAAATTAAGTGGGGTCAGGGCCAATAACTTTAAAGACAATACGATAATAGTGGGGTCAGGGCCAAGAACTTTAAAGGCAACACGATAATGATGTATAGCCATTTCCACCACCACCTGGCTGTCTACCAGGGACATCTGCTCCACACCTGATAATGGTCAGGGCCAATAACATGGTAAGGTGTGGTCAGAACCAAGAGCTGTAAAGGCAACACGATAAGTTGGGGTCAGGGCCAAAACTTGATAAGGTGAGGTCAAGGCCAAGAACCTGAAAGCCTACACGGCAAGGATAATGGCCGTAGACACGACCAGCTGACTGTCCACCAGGTACATGGGCTCCACACCTGATTATAGCGGGGTCAGGGCCAAGAACATGATGAGGTGTGGTCAGGGTCACGAACTTTAAAGCCAACACAATAAGGTGGGGTCAGGGCCAAGAACATGATGATGTAAGATCAGGGCCAAGAACTTTAAAGGCAACACGATAATGATGAATAGCCATAGACACCACCACCTGGCTGTCTACCAGGGACATCTGCTCCACACCTGAGTATGGTCAGGGCCAAGAAACTAAGTGTGGTCAGGGCCAAGAACTCTCAGAGAAGTAGCGGGAGTGAACAATGGCTTATCTAGGAGAACGGCAACACGATAAGGATATACAGCCATAGACACCAACACCTGGCTGTCCACCAGGAAGGTGCGCACCACACCTGAAGATTTAAGTATTAACCAGGTTTTAATAAATCATACATTTGAATAAAGCTATATATCACGTTATTGGAACCGGAAACTTAAGTCTCACCATGTGTGGACATGTAGTGCTCAATGCGCCGCCAGTACTGGCAGGGGATCCACAAGACCCCCCCCCCCACACACACCCACCATCCCCCCCCCCACACACACACGCACACACACCCACAAACACACACCCCAGCCTCATATACTTATATTCAATTACTCAAACGTCAGTATAAGATATATCTTTGACATTTTATTATTCGGAATTAACTCTAGCCCACACCCCCTGGCTTTCTACCAGGGAGATGCGCTTTACACTTGAAGATTCAAGGTGAGGTCAAACATACGACTGTACAAATACATACATACGACGTACATACGACTGCACAAATACATACATACGACTTACATACAACTGCACAAATACATACATAAGACTTACATACGACTGCACAAATACACACATACGACTTACATACGACTGCACAAATACATACATACGACTTACATACGACTGCACAAATACACACAAACAATATACATATTAATCCGTACTACTGTACAAATACATACGTACAACATACATACAACTGTACAAAAACATGCATACGACATAAATACGACTGTACAAACACATACATACGACTGAACAAAAACATACATACGACTGTACAAATACATACATACGACTGTACAAATACATAAAGCCTTGATAAGGACACACCTTTGAGCAGCAGCTCACACCTGTCCGTTTTGTAAGGGAGCAGGTTGTTAATGTTAAGACTCACTGTCCTCATCTCGTCGTCACAAGTGCTCACTGTCCTCATCTTCCACACTGCCTGCTCTGTTGGGCACACAGGCATAGAGGCGGAAACAGAGCCCCCCAGCAAGTACACGAGCACAGTCATGGCTGCCGCCCCTAGATATAGCATGATCAACATAGCTCGATCAGGGCCCACCTTTGAGAAGCAGCTCACACATGTTGCTCTTGCAAGGGAGCAAGCGTTGGTTTGGCTAAACTAGTCAGAAATAGCCCCCCTACCACGCCGGGCTCCGCGCTCCGCCATGCAATGGCCACGCAACAATCCTGAAATCAGACTGGAGTAGCCTTGTACAACATTTGCTAATCGGCACCCACCTTTCAGCAGCAGCTCGCACATGTCACTCGTGTAAGGGAGCTGGCATTGGTTTGGCTAAACTAGTCAGAAATCGCCCTAATAGTATAACATTTGCTAATCAGCACCCACCTTTGAGCAGCAGGTCACACATGTTCATCTTGTAAGGGAGCAGGTCGCTAATCCCAAAGAGTAAGTTGCAAGCTGCAATAAGGCTAGAGAAAGGAGTCCGGAGATATGACTAAACCGATAGGGAAAGAAGCCAAGACAAGGCTAATTCACTGATCAGCACCCACCTTTGAGCAGGCGTTAAGACACACTGCCTGCTCTGTTGGGCACACAGGCATAGTGGCGGAAACAGGGCCCCCCAGCAAGTATGTGAGCACAGTCATGGCCACCGATCTGATCTAGATATAGCATGATCAACATAGCTCGATCAGCACCCACCTTTGAGCAGCAGCTCACACATATCCGTCTTGTAAGGGAGCAGGCGCTGGCACATACGCATCATGGCCATCACAGCCTTTCGAACTAGTGTCAAGTCCATGTTCTTGCTGTTGACGTAGATTTTCTGCACAGAAAGGGTTAAGGGTGTAAAGTTTAGAGTCTAGGGTTTAAAGTTCAGGGTGCAGATGGATAGACTGACTGATGGATAGACTGATAGATGGATAGACTGACGGAAGGACTGATGGAAAGACTGATAGATGGACTGGTGGAAAGACTGATGGATAGACTGATATATGGATAAACTTATGGATGAGCTGATACATGGATAAACTGACTGATGGATAGACTAATAGATGGAAATATCAAGCTGGAAGTATCAAGTTAGTATATCATGAAGTACATGTATACGGACAATGTGCGTGTTTTTACAGTCCAGCTGGTTAAAGCATGACCCAAAGGGAAAAAAACTCAGTCTAATAGACGGACACACGAAGCTGGACATATGAAGGTCATACATCAATAATTAGGTCAATGATAATATTAGGTCAATAATTAGGTCAGTAATTAGGTCAATAATAATATCAATACTATGTTAATATTAATATACCATGAAGTGCAGGTAGACAGACAAGGTGTGTGTTTTACATTCTAGCTAGTTAATGCATAGCCAAATAGGCTAAAAGTACTTGCCCAAACCTTAATATTGCAAAGGGCTGTAAATAAAACAAGCACTGGTAAAATTGAACCCCCACAAATCATAAACGAAGGGGTCCCGGAGTTCGTGATATGCAGATGATTTAACTTAGATGAACTGATGGATAGCCTGATAGATGGAAAAATGCAAAAACAAACAAGCAACCAACCAAATGAGCAAGTGGACATGCCAGCGCGAACAAATGTCAAATTGGCAAGCCAGCAAATTGACATGCCAGCGCACAAACGGGCAAAAGGACAAGCCAGCAAATTGACATGCCAGTGCACAAACGAGCAAATGGACAAGCCAGCAAATTGACATGCCAGCGCACAAACAAAAAAATTGACATGCCAGCGCACAAACCTGGAAGTGGTCCAGGACCTTGGGCCACAGGAGGCCGATGCGGTCTCGGTTTCGGAGCAGCACAGTGAAGAGCAGCTCCAGGCACAGCTCAGTCACGTCCCATCCTGCCATTGTTGCACCTGCCGGCCCTGGCCTGGGGATCTGGCCTGACGCATGAAGGATGGCATCCACCAGACACACCTGGCACACAAAAAATGTTAACGTCAGGCTAACGTTTACATTTTCCTGGTAAATTAATTTTTAATGCTGAAGACAGCTAGCAGCCAAATTCCTGGCTGAAGCTTTGTAACCAAGTTCAAGTTCAAGTTCAAGCCCTGGCCTGGATATCTGGACTTAAGCATGAAGGATGGCATCCACCAAACACACCTGGGAAAAAGAACACAAATTGTTCACGTTAACAAATTCCAGGTTAATTTATTTTTACTGCTGAAGACAGCGAGCAGCCAAATTCCTGGATGGAGCTATGTAACCAAGTTCAAGTTCGAGTTCAAGTTCAAGTCCTGGCCAGGGGATCTGGACTGAAGCACGAAGGATGACATCCACCAGGCACACCTGGGAAAAAGAACACAAATTGTTCACCTTAACATTTTCCTGGTAAAGTTATTTTTACTGCTGAAGACAGCGAGCAGCCAAATTCCTGGCTGAAGCTATGTTACCAAGTTCAAGTTCAAGTTCAAGCCCTGGCCTGGGTATCTGGCCTGAAGCACGAAGGATGGCATCCACCAAACACATCTGGGAAAAAGAACACAAATTGTTCACGTTAACAAATTCCAGGTTAATTTATTTTTACTGCTGAAGACAGCGAGCAGCCAAATTCCTGGCTGAAGCTATGTAACCAAGTTCAAGTTCGAGTTCAAGTTCAAGTCCTGGCCTGACCGGAGGATCTGGCCTAAAGCATGAAGGATGGCATCCACATGGTTGAATTATCAACTATAATTATGCATTTAATTTATTACTATTATAATTATGCATTTAATTTATTACTATAATTATGCATTTAATTTATTACTATTATTATGCATTTAATTTATTACTATTATAATTATGCATTTAATTTATTACTATTATTACAAATATAATGATTTGAAGGTAGATTGTTTTGGAGTATTAAGATTAATGATGATGATACAATTATAATCGCAAAAATAATAACACCGTAGCAAGAACTCAGGGCCCCCGTCGGTAAAATGCGTGTAAGGGGTTCAGTTCATCAGTTTCCCCCCCTGTTTAACCCCTCCTGATATCATGGTTGGGCAGGTCCTTTTAGCCTCTTTGGGTACTCCTGGACTGTAACAACATACATACCAGACCTGGAAAAGTCTTTCAAAAGTCTTATCCGCATGTTTGGCTCTCTGATTTCCGTGGTTATCGCACGGGGAGGACTTGGCATTGGAAGACGGTGAGCAGCCCAGAGTTGGATACAAAAGCATGTAACAATCCAATCCAATACATACCAGAGTTGGATGCAAAAGCATGTAACAATCCAATCCAATGCATACCAGGAACTCCTTCTTCAAGATCTCCCAGCAGTACTAACCAACAACCCAACTTCCAAACCACCCAACCCAAACTGGCATGGCCTGAAGCATGAAAGATGGCATCCACCACACCCATCACAGCCACACCCACCATGCCCACACCCACACCTGCTACATCCACACCTACCACACCCACACCCACTACACCCACACCCACCACAGCCACCCACCAGTGACTCCTGCTTCAAGAACTTTGAGTCGTTGAAGAGGTCCTCCCAGCAGCACTTGGCAAGGGACTCGTCCACAGCCGTGGCAACAATCCTCTCTGTCATTGAGCCGCTTCGCTCAGGGTATTCCGCCTCCACCACCATGAGCATGGTTGAAAGCTGTTGGAAGTACGAGGCTTCAGCAGCGGCCTGCTTCTTGGCAATTGCGCGACGCTCCTTGGGCGTTCGCAGTGCAACATCCTTCGACACCAGCCCTCCCTGTAAAGGTTTAAGGCCATGTTTGTTGGGGGGGGGGACCAAGTCATGAAAACAGGGCGGTGGGGGTGGGGGAGGGCAAGACATGAAAGGAGCGGCCTGCTTCTTGGCAATGACACGACGCTCCTTGGGCGTTTGCAGTGCAACATCCTTCGACACCAGCCCTCCCTGTAACGGTTTAAGGCCATATTTGTTGGGGGGGACCAAGTCATGAAAAACAGAGGTGAGGTGGGGTCGGTGGGTGGGTGGGGTGGAACAAGTCATGAAAACAGCGGCCTGATGATTGGCAATTGCACAACGCTCCATGGTAGTTCTCAGCGCAACATTCTTCGACACCAGCCCTCCCGACAATGGTTTAAGGCCATATTTGTTGGGGGGGACCAAGTCATGAAACCAGGGGGGGGGGGGGGGGGGGGGGGGGCAAGTCATGAAAACCATGGGTTGGGGGGGACCAAGTCATAAAAACCAGGGTGGAGGGTAGGGTGGAGGTGGGGGGGACCAAGTCATGAAAAGAGTGGCCTGCTTGTTGGCAATGGCACAGCGCTCATAGAGAGTGTGCAGTGCAAGATCCTTCAACACCAGCCCTCCTTGCAATGGATTAAGGCCACATTTGTTGGGGGGGGGGGGGGCAAGTCATGAAAAGAGTGGCCTGATGATTGGCAATGGCACGACGCTCCTTGAGAGTGTGCAGTGCAAGATCCTTCGACACCAGTCCTCCCTGCAATGGATTAAGGCCACATTTGTTGGGGGGGGGGCAAGTCATGAAAAGAGTGGCCTGATGATTGGCAATGGCACGACGCTCCTTGGGAGTGTGCTGCAGGGTACTTCAAATGGCCAAATTGGCCAGCGCTTTAGCGCACTTGAAAACAAAAAAACTGCGCTATGTAGTGCAAAGAACGCAAAAATTGCCTTTAGCGCCCACAAGGGGTTGCAAAAAACTGCGCTTAAAGCGCGGAGGGGGTCAAAAAGTCAGCGCTCAAAAGCGCAAAAGCGCGCGCTTTGAATTACCCTGGTGTGCAGTGCAAGATCCTTCGACACCAGTCCTCCCTGCCATGGTTTAATGCCACAATAGTTTCCACTTCGCCCACCTCTCTCTCTCCTTCTCCTTCTTTGCCTCCTCTTGTATCAGTATCTCTCCCTGCTTCTCCTTCTTTGCCTCCTCTTGTATCAGTATCTCTCCCAGCCTACCTTTCCATTTTGACCTGGACAAGTCTTTAAACTGTCTAATCTACTTAGTGTGCTCCCTGGTTAGCGTGGGTATCGCACGGGTGGACTTCAAATTGGAAGATGGCGAGCAGCCTAGAGTTGGCTGAAAACACATGTTACAATCCAATCCCACCTTCCCATCCCCAGTCAAGCAGGGTTTTCTTTTTCGTTTCTGAAGCCCCCCTTTTTCATAGCTATTCTGGTTCTGAAGCCATCTGGCCAGTCACATCATCTCACTAAGCCTACAGTTCCATCCCCAGTCAAGAAGGGTTTTCTTTTTCGTTTTTGAAGCCCCCCCTTTTCAGAGCTATTCTGGTTCTGCAGCCATCTGGCCAGTCTCTGTTTGTAGCGTTTCATAGCTATTTTCAAATTGGCTTCTTTCAACATTATAACTTCTGAGTCAAGGCCTTCCCCAGAGGATCAAAATTCAAGGCTGTCTCTGGGTGCCCCCCTCCCCCTCCCTACCCCCCCAGTCCCCTTCCTTGCTCCACTCCCAAACCTCTCTTTCTCCTTGTCTTGTCCTCTGTATCACAATCTCTCTCAGCCTACCGTTCCATCACCAGTCCCCTACGTTGCTCCACTCCCACACCTACCTTTCTGATTTGTCTCGTCCTGTATCACCATCTCTCTGAAACTCCCGTTCCATCACTAGTCCCCTTCCTTGCTCCACTTCCAAACCTCTCTTTCTCCTTTCCCTCGTCCTGTATCACAATCTCTCTCAGCCTCCCGTTCCATCACCAGTCCCCTACGTTGCTCCACTCCCACACCTATCTTTCTAATTTGTCTCGTCCTGTATCACCATCTCTCTCAAACTCCCGTTCCATCACCAGTTCCCTTCCTTGCTCCACTCCCAAACCTCTCTTTCTTCTTTCCCTCGTCCTGTATCACCATCTCACCCAGCCTACCTTTCCGTCCCCAGCCAAGGCCTTCACAAAGCCGTCAGGAAGCAGCTGCTGCTTGTAGAAGCCGACAAGGAGGTCCATGATGGGACCCCAGCCCTTGCGCAGGCTGTCGCCATGGTGGGTTGCAACCTTGGCAATGGTCTGGATGCTTTTGCGCAGCTTGGCGTCCTTAGCAAGCACCGATTCTGGGCGGCTCACCGAGTCAGTGACCTGATGGGTGACAAACAGGTTGGTGTGTGTGTGTCTGTGTGTGTCTGTGTGTGTGTGTCTGTGTGTGTGTGTCTGTGTGTGTGCCTGTGTGTGTGTGTGTGTGTGTGTGTGTGCGTGTGTGGATGAGGCTCATAGCTTGGCATCCTTAGCCAGCACAGTCTCTGGGCAGCTCACGGAAAAATGAAAAATAATAAGAATAGTGTGTAAATAAGAATAGTGTGTATCAGAGCTGTTGCGGAAGCTTGGTCAAGTTGAGAAAGGGTGTGGGGAAGGTGGGTGCCCTACACCTTGTCCTCTCTGTGAGTTTTTTGAGAGGCCCACGCCTCCCTAAAAGCATATGTTGGGTAATGCAATACCCACGATTAGTGTTGTATCCCACCTGTGGTGGAATCTTGGTCAAGTTGAGACTGGGTGTGGGGAAGGAGGGTGCCCAGCCCCTTCTCGTCCCCTCTGTGGGTATCTTGAAAGGCCCACGCCTCCCTAAATTCATGTTTTGGGGACACGCGACACACACAATTAGAGTTGTATCGCACCTGTTGCGGAAGCTTGGTCAGGTTGAGAATGATGGCGTCCGAAACATCATCCAACTGATGGCATGCCGCTATGTGAGGTTGAGAATGATGGCGTCCGATACATCACCAAACACAGTACAAAAAGAAAGTGCGTAGAAACAGAGTGCGTAAAAATGAATAAACAATGGGTATACAAAATAATAAAAATAGTACGTAAAAAATAAATACAAATAATGTGTAAAATACAAACACAAATAGTGTGTAAAAAATAAACACAAATAATGTGTAAATTACAAATGCAAATATCTCCATAGGTGATTAAGTCCAAAAACGCCCTAAGTCGATACAAGAATCTGATACAGAGCCGTACATGACCCAGACTGCTCGGAATCAAATTCTGTCTGGCTCATATTGTTCGCGAAGGTGTCAGCTATGCGCGCAGCTACTTTTTACTGCGTTCGCATCTGGTCGCGAGCAGCCTTGTTCGGCAGGCCGGTGGCAGTACATCAGATGTGCGATAATTAGTGATACAAATCCACTTCGCGTCATATACGAGGCTGCGCGAGCTATTCAGAAGAAAGGCACCTCGGGAAGAAAGGCTTATCGAACCCATATTACAAGGCTCTTCAGCCTTGGCCTAGGAATCTACTGAAATAGCTGTACATCTCAAGATTTCACCTCCCAGTGGCCTACCACACCATGGCCCAGGATTAGGGTGTGTTTTCAATGATCTACTCCAAAACAAAAACTAAGTTCAGAAGTGGATGTTTGAAGACAAATTAAAAAAAAAGTTTGTTTTTTGAATTTATTTTCAAAAATATTTGAAATGTTTGAATTTTCAATTTGCAAAAAAAAAAAAAAAGTTGTTCTCTACGCTATATCTCAAGATAGAGCAAACCTGAGGCCCAAAATGTTTCAATTGAGGCTGTGCAGCTCTGACCTAGACTTAGGACACCCACGAAATGTAAATAATCAGTGTTTTGGGGGTTGGTACTCAACTGTACTGCCTGTGTACTGCCTTCCAAGACCTTTTGTAATAACTACTGGCAGGGAAAGACGTTACAACATTTGTACCCAGTGTTCTTTTAAAATGGCTTGTTCCGGTCGCGATAGGCTCCGTATCACGTCATGCGTAAAACCCGTATCGACTTAGGGAACCCCATAGTAACAAATTAGCATGTTTCACATGACCCGGTTCCCACCATTTGAGAAAACCCAAATCTGAGTATTTATATGTTGAACTGATGTGGTTGGGCAACTTATTGGCAAAAAACTTTTTTGTTTTGACTTAAGGGCATGGGCTCAATCCATCCGTATCACTCAGGGTCTGACTTGGGCACCTATGGAGATAGTGTGTAAAAAATCAACACAAATAATGTGTAAAACAAAATACAAATAATGTGTAAAAACCAAACAGAAATAGTGTGTATCATAGCTGTTGCGGAAGCTTGATCAAGTTGAGAATGATGGTATCTAACACATCACCCAAAACAGTAAAACAGTGCGTACAAAATAGTGTGTAAAAAATAAATACAAATACCTGCTGGCCTCTGACACATCATCCAACACAATAAAAAAATAAAATGTGTATACAAATAGTGCGTACAATAAATAAACATAGTGTGCAAAATAATTAAAAATAGTGTGTAACAATTAAATACAAATAATGTGTACACAATAAATACAAATCGTCCTTAAATAAGAAATAGTGTGCATCATACCTGTTGCGGAAGCTTGGTCAAGTTGAGAATGATGGTGTCCGACACATCATCCAACTGATGGCATGCCGCTATGTGAGCAGCTTCCTGTATATAGGATTATGGAGGTGGGCTGTCAGTGAGCTGTTGTTGAGCTGCCAGTGAGCTGTCAGTGAGCTGTTGTTTGGGTTTTCAATAGGACTAGGAATAGGAAGGTGAGCTGTTAGTTGGGTTGTTTGTGATCTGTCCGACACATCATCCAACTGATGGCATGCCGCTATGTGAGCAGCTTCCTGTAAATAGAATTAGGGAGGTGAGCTGTTGTTGAGCTGTTGTTGAGCTGTTGTTTGGGTTGACAATAGGAATATGAATAGGGAGGTGAGCTGTTGTTGAGCTGATAGTGAGCTGTTGTTTGGGTTGATAATAGGAATAGGAATAGGAAGGTGAGCTGTTGTTGAGCTGTTGTTGAGCTGATAGTGAGCTGTTGTTTGGGTTGACAATAGGAATAGGAATAGGAAGGTGAGCTGTTAGTTGGGTTGCTAGTGAGCTGTTAGTTGGGTTGCTAGTGAGCTGTTTGATGATGTGTCGGACAGATCACAAACAGCACGCTCGCTATATAAGCAGCTTCCTGAAAATTTGATTATGAAGGTGAGCTGTTAGTCGGGTTCACAATCACGCCCATGACCACGCTGACAACCTTTACCCACTCTTGCACTGTTTTAATACAAGGTGAGCTGTTGGTGAGCTGTTAGTGTTAGTTAAATGCCCTCCAGATGAGGCGGAACAAACAAGTGGCGGCAAGGAAGAACCAAAACTAAATATCTTCCTACATCGAGGCCTTCAAGAGCTTCATCCACCAGTTTGTCGTTTGCAACCTCACATCCAC
>JAJSRW010000909.1:32500-49198 GCA_022414725.1 Microglena sp. YARC
GGACTAAAGAAAGTGCTGGGTTCGAATCCCTACGGGTGCGCCTTAGTGTTCGTGGTCGCTGTCAACTGCCATGGTAGCACTGTCCAGGTAAAGTAGCAGCCAGTTCTCTACCACTGTAAGACAGGGCTCCCTTAATGCCATGCCCCAACAGGAGTTATCATTACTTTTTCGGGGTAGACCAACACTAATCTGTTTATCAGGATCTGGTTCTGCAATAGCTAAGTAACTGAGTAGCTGAGTAGCTGAGAGAGTATTGTGGGTACACCGACAATAATTTGTTTATCAGGATCTGGTTCTGCAGTAGCTGAGTAGCTGAGTAGCTGAGAGAGTATTGTGGGTAGACCGACAATAATCTGTTTATCAGGATCTGCAGCTGATCTGCAGTATCTAACTCAGCTGGGTAGCTGAGTAGCCGAGTAGCTTACCTGGGTCACTGTGGATCATCTGGCCCCTAGGGTTGGCTGAGATCTGGTGCAGCTCGACAAAGGACTGCTCACTCACATCCATCGAGCTGCCCTCATTCAAGCAAAGCGGCTGCAGGGGGTGGGGTGGGGGGGGCATAGGGGGGTTTAAGTGTTGGGTGGGGGGGTGGGGGGGGCATAGGGGGGTGTTAAGTGTTGGGGGTGGGGGTGGAGGGGGCATAGGGGGGGTGTTAAGTGTTGGGGGGGTGGGGGGTGGGGGGGGCCTAGGGGGGTGTTAAGTGTTGGGGGTGGGGTGGGGGGTGGGGGGGTGGGGGCATAGAAGGGTGTTAAGTGTTGGGGGGTTGGTGGGGGGGGGGGCATAGGGGGGTGTTAAGGTGTTGGGGGGTGGGGTGGGGGGGGGTGGGGTGGGCATAGGGGGGTGTTAATGTTGGGGGTGGGGTGTGTGTGTGGGGGGGATGTTAAGTGTTTGAGGGTGGGTGGGGGGGGCATAGGGGTGCTAGGTGTTGGGGGGTGTGGTCGGTGGGGTGGGGGCATAGCGGTGTAGTGTTGGTGGTGGTTGGGGGGGGCATAGGGGAGTGTTAAGTGGGGGGGTGCGGGGGCATAGGGGTGTTAAGTGTTGGGGGTTGGGGTGGGGGGGCATAGGGGATGTTAAGTGTTTTGGGGTGGGGGGGGTGGGGGTCATAGGGGGTGTTAAGTGTTGGGTGTTGGGTGTTGGGTGTTTGGGGAGGGGGGGGGGGGGGGGGGGCTGAGATCTTGTGCAGCCTCAACAAAGGACTGTTCACTCACATCCATCGAGCTGCCCTCATTCAAGCATAGTGGCTGGCAGGGGTGGGGGGGTGTATTGCGTGTTGGGTGGGGAGACCAAATCCCACCTACACATTCACACATAAACTCACACACACAATCCCCCCCCCCCACACACACACACACACACCCCCCCTTCACACCAACACATACACTCACACACAATCCCCCCCCCCCCCCCCACAAACCCCCCCTTCACGCCAACACATACACTCACACACAATGCCGGCATCCTTACCCCACAACCCCCCTTCACGCCGACACATACACTCACACCACAATCCCCCCCCCCACCCCCCCCACCCCCCACAACCCCCCTTCACGCCAACACATACACTCACACACAATCCCCCCCCCCACACACACAACCCCCCTTCACGCCAACACATACACTCACACACAATCCCCCCCCCCCCCCAACCCACCACACACACACACCCCTTCACGCCAACACATACACTCACACACAATCCCCCCCCCCCCCCCCCCACAACCCCCCTTTCACGCCAACACATACACTCACACACAACCCCCCCCACACACACACAACCCCCCCTTCACGCCAACACATACACTCACACACAATCCCCCCCCCCCCCCCCCCCCCCCCCCCCCCCGTCCCCCCCCTCACACACACAATCCCCCCACCTTCCCCTCCCTCGCACACACACACCTGCTTGACGAAAAGAGAAGAAGAGATCATTGAGGAAGTCTTCGCGGAAATTGGTGTTCAGAACAATAATGAAGCCTGCATGCCCCCCCCCCAACCCCACCCACCCCACATCTCCACCCACATACACACTCACACATACACACCACAATCCCCCCCCCCCTGCACACACACACACCTGCTTGACGATAGAGAAGAAGAGATCATTGAGGAAGTCTTCGTGGAAGTCGGTGTTCTCATTCACTCCTCGCAGGTTCCGCCGGAAAGCCTCAAGTGACATCTTCTTCTTCACCTGCGTGGGTTGCGTTGGTTAATGGTAGTCTTCTGTGTGGTGGTCTTGTGTGTGGTGTATGGTGGTCTTGTGTGTGGTGTGAGGTAGTCTTGAGTGTGGTGATCTTGTGTGTGGTGTGTGGTGGTCTTGTGTGTGGTGGTCTTGTGTGTGGTGGTCTTGTGTATGGTATATGGTGGTCTTGTGTGTGGTGTGAGGTAGTCTTGAGTGTGGTGATCTTGTGTGTGGTGTGTGGTGGTCTTGTGTGTGGTGGTCTTGTGTATGGTATATGGTGGTCTTGTGTGTGGTGTGAGGTAGTCTTGAGTGTGGTGATCTTGTGTGTGGTGTGTGGTGTGTAGTGTGTGTGATGTATGGTATACCGTCTTCACCTGTTCATGTTGTGTGTGGTGTGTGGTGTATGGTGTGTCATTTTCACCTGTGTATGTTGTGTATGGTGTGTGGTGGTCTTGTGTGTGGAGGTCTTGTGTGTGGTGTATGGTGTGTGGTGGTCTTGTGCGTGGTGTGTGGTGGTCTTGTGTATGGTGAATGGTGTGTGTGGTGTATGGTGCGTCATTTTCACCTGTGTATGTTGTGTGGGGTGTGTGGTGGCCTTGTGTGTGGTCTCATCACGTATGGTGTTAAACCCACACCCAAACCCCATTACCAACCTGTGTGTTGTGCTGGTCGGTGTTGAGCATGATGCTTCAAACACCAACCCACCCCCACCCCCAAACACCACCAATCCCACCAACCCACCACAAACCACCAACCACTTAACCAAACCCCAACCACCTACCTGGGTGTTGTGCTGTCGGTGTTGGAGCATGATGATTCGAAACACCCAACCCACACCCCCACCCAAACACCCAACCCCAAACCCACCAACCACCAAACCCACCAACCCCCATCACCTAACCTGGGTGTTGTGCTGGTCGGGTGTTGAGCCATGATGCTTCAAACACCAACCCACCTCCACCCCCAAACCCAATCAACCACCAAACCCACCAACCCCAACCAACCACCCTACCCCCAACCCCAACCCCAACCCCCATCACCTACCTGGGTGTTGTGCTGGTCGGTGTTGAGCATGATGATGGAGTACGCGAGCACATACGCTGCGTCAGCCGACTTGAACACGTTGGCGTTGTGTTTGTAGTAGTGGTGGCCAAAGGAGTTGATGATGCGATCAATCTTCTGAGCTTCTCCTGAATGGGTTTGAATGGGCTGTGGTTGTGATGTTGGTGGTGGTGTGTGTGTGAGCTACATTATGTGTGTGTGTGTGTGTGTGTGTGTGTGGTGGTGTGAGTGGTGGGGGCGACCGGTGGTGGTTGCATGGAGTAATAAGGGTGGCCAAAGGAGTTGATGATGCGATCCATCTTCTGAGCTTCTCATGTGGTGGTGTGGTGTGTATTTGTGTTTGTGTGTATGTGTGTGTGTGTGTGTGGGGGGGGGGGGCATGGGTGATAGTGGTGGCCAAAAGAGTGATGATGCGATCCATCTTCTGAGCTTCTCATGTTATTGGTGGTGGTGTGTATTTGTGTGTTGTGTGTGTATGTGTGTGTGTGGGGTGTGTGTGGGGGGGTGGATGTGTGGGTGGGGCATGTGTCCATAGTGGTGGCCAAAGGAGTTGATGATGCGATCAATCTCTGAGCTTCTCATGTGGTGGTGGTGGTTGGTGGTGGTGGTGGGGGTGTGTGTATGGTGTGTGTGATTGTATATGCGTGTGTAAGGCGGTGTGCGTGTGTGGGGGAGGTTTGGTGTGTGGGTGTGTGAGTGTATATGCGTGTTGCGTGTGGGGGACGGTGGTGTGTGTGTTTGTGTGTGGGAGTGGGGAGATAGGTATGGTGGTGCATGGAGTTAGTAGTGGTGGCCCAACGGAGTTGATGATGCGATGGATCTTCTTGAGCTTCTCCTGTGGCGGTGTGGTGTTCGGGTGATGTGTGTGTGTTTGGGGGGGGGGGGGGCGGGGGGGGCGGGCATGGATGATAATGGTGGCCTCAGTGGAGTTGACGATGAGATCGATCTTCTGAGCTTTTCCTGAGTGGCCGGTGTGTGGTGGTGGTGGTTGGGTAGTGATGTTCGGGTGGTGTGTGTGTGTGATGTGTATGTGTGTGTGAGTGAGTGTGTGAGGTGGGTGGTGGGGGATCTTCGGATGGTGTGTGTGTATGTTTGTGTGTGTTTGCGTGTGTGTGTGTGTGTGTGTGTGTGTATGTGTGTGTGTGGGGTGGGGAGTGGGGGGAGTGGGGGGATGTTTCGGATGTTGTGTGTTTGTGTGTGTCAGGTGGGGTTGGGCGTGGTGTGGGGCGTGTGTGTGGCGGGGTGTGTGGGGGGGCATGGGGTGATAGTGGTGCAAAAGGAATTGATATGAGATCGATCTTCTGAGCCTCTCCTGAATGGTTTAGAATGGAGAATGGTGGTGGTGATGGTTAGGTGGTGGTGGTGGTGGTGTGGTGTGATGGTTGGATGGTGGTGGTGTGGTGGTGGTGGTGCTGATGTGTGGTGGTGGTGGTGATGGTGCGTTCGTGGGTGGTGGTGGTGGTGCTGTGGTGGTGATGGTGGTGTGTGATATTCCCACCTATATAGCCACAGGTCAAACACATTCCACTAACACTTTCCGTTAGCTTCTGGACAAAAAAAAGAAAACAATTGGGTGTGTGTGGTGTTGGTGGGTTGGTGAGTGTGGGTGTTGGTGGTGGGTGGTGGGGTGTGGGTGTGGTGTTGGTGTGCTGCTGTGGTGTTGGGTGTGTGTGTGGTGGTGTGTGGTGTGGTGTCTTGGTGGGTCGTTGCGTGGGTGTTGGTGGGTCGTGATTGTGTTGGGGGTGCTGGGGTGTTGGTGGAGTGTGGGGTGCTGCAGGTGGGTGCTGGTGAGGGTGTGGGCTGGGTGTTGGTGATGGTGTTGTGGGATGTTGTGTGTGGTTGTGGGCGAGTGTTGGTGGTGTTGGCGTGTGGTGGGTGTTGTGGGGTGTTGGGCGGCTGCTTGGGGGTGGGTTGGGGTTGGTGGGTGCTGGTGGGGTGTTGGGCGGTGTGTGGGTTGTGTGGGGTTGGTGGGTGTTGGTGGGGGTTTGGTGGAGTGTTGTTGGTGGGTGTTGTTGTGTGGGTGGCTGCTGGGTGGTGTTGGTGGGTGTTGGTGCGGGTTGGTGGGTGTTGGTGGGCTGTTGTGGGTGCTGTGGGTGTTGGTGGTGCTGTGTGGGTGCTGTGGTGTTAGGTGCGGTGTTGGGAAGAGGGTGCTGGTGTTTTGTGTCGTTTTGTGGGCTTTTTTGTGGGGGGTGGGGGTTTGGTGGTGTTGGGGTGGTGGTGTTGTGGTGTGGTGTGGTTTGGTGGGATGCTGGTGTGTTGGTGGCGTGTTGGTGGTTTGCTGGTGGGTGTTGGTGGGTGTTGTGGGTGTGGGTTTGTGGGTGTGTTGGTGGGAGTGTTGCGTGGTGTTTGGTTGGGTTTTGTTGTTGGTGGGTGGGTTGGTTGTTGGTGTTGTGGTTGGGCTGTGCTGTGGGCGTTGTGTGTGGGGGGGGAGGGAGTGGGACAGGGGCTATTTAGCGAGATTAGCCTGTTAAAGGTTGACCCCCCCCCCCCCCCCCCCTCACCCTTAAGTGAGGTGCCTCAGAATGACCTGAAAATGCTCAAAAAAATATCAGGTACTTTTCTGAGAAAAAATCGATTGGCCTTCCTGAAAATTTAGAGGCCTGGGCCTTCTTCCGTCTGACTAAGTAAGAATTAAATCATAATCCCATATAAGTAATGATAACGCCCGTGGGTCCGTGTTAAGGGAGCCCGTTGCTAGGCGGAGTGGGGAGCTCTCCTACCTCAACTGGACAAGCTACCATCGCGCGTTGACAACACCTGCCACAGCGCAGGAGCGACCGAAGGGGAGTCGAACCCGGACTCTTCGACTTCAACTTAATCTATCTATCGAACTACCATTATCACTGAAAGGGCTATCAGCCTGTCAACTTGTCGCGGTCCCAGGTTTTTGGCGAGCCCCCTCTCAAGGTTACCCATTTGTCCGTCCACCGAAAAATTCTTGCTAAGCCTGACACGTCATCCAACGGTTTAAAGTAACTAACTCGCTCAGTCAGCTCCATCGTGCCACCTTTCTGTCCGTTGCCAACACAAAACTCAGCCAATTTCCGCGTCGCTTGCAACGCTGCCATAGACTTGTTTCTTTTTTACTTTACCAATGCAGGGGGGGGGTGAGTGTGAGTGTGTTTTGTGTGTGTGAGTGGGTGTCCCCTCCTCCTGCCTTACGTGCCAGCCCAACAAAAACAGTGCTATTCAAACGAATCAGCCTATATCACTTGGCCCCAGTTTTTTATGTTGGACTTTACAATGCAGGGGGGGGTGAGTGGTGGGTGGTGGTGGTGATGGAGTGGTTTCCCCCCCTTCTGACTTCACAAATGAAGCTTGTAGGCAGCTCCCTGATGCCGAGCCCTTTGGCTAGGGTTTAACTATTTCAGCAGTTCTGGAAAGCCTGATTATGCCAGCTTCAAGGTGCTCGAGTTGCGGCCTAGTTTTTGCCGAATTGCCAGTCAGGGAAGCTTGCCTAGAAGCTGCTGCTGCAAAGGCCAACGGAATCGATCAAACCGAACCATTTAGTTGGCTACGTGTCAGCTTCGTCTATAAGGTATCACGGTCGGTCGGATGGACAACACGATGGCCAAATTGGGCATCCTGCGCCCCCCAGAAGGGGGGCTCCGCACAGATAAATGAACAGTTTGAATTCACTTGCCCATGGCGCTTCAAGGCCGCCTTAGTGGTAAAGTTTAGATTTCTAGCTGGCGCCCCAAAAGGTGGGGGCTAAGCCCGCCCCTTCAAGAAATTAGTATATAATTAGTTTGTCTATAATCAGTATGTAAATAATTAGTTTTTATATAATTAGTAGCCTTGGCACTTCAAAACTGAACAATGTGTCGTATGTATTTATTAGTATGCATATAATTCATATGTACATAATTTGTACGTACATAATTAGCATGCATATAATTAGTAGCCTTGGTGTTCAGAAATTGACATTTTAAAGCACTTCCACGGGCACATTTTGAAGCACTTCCACGGCAATTTTAAAGCACTTCCCACGGGCACATTTTAAAGCACTTCCACGGCACTTTTAAAGCACTTCCACGGGCAGCATTTTAAAGGCCCTTCCACGGGCACATTTTAAAGCACTCTCAGGGCACATTTTAAAAGCACATTCCACGGGCACATTTAAGCATTCACGGCACATTTTAAAGCACCTTCCACGGGCACATTTTAAAGCACTTCCACCGGGCACATTTAATGCTCTCACGGGCACATTTTAAAGCACTTCCACGGCACATTTAAGCACTCTCAACGGCACATTTAAAGCAGGCAACATCATCACGTTAAAGCACTTTAAAGGGCACACGGGCAACATAATAAGCACTTCACCGCACATTTAAAAGCACATCTCAGGGCACATTTTAAGCACTTTCCACGGGCACATAATAAAGCACTTCCACAAGCACATTTTAAAGCACTTTCACGGGCACATTTTAAAGCACTCTCACGGGCGCCAAGGTCCTGAGTGGCAAAGTTTACCTGGCAGCCTGAAGGATTCAAGGCAACAGGCGATGGCTGCGTGGAAACTTGAGCTCGTGAAAGTCAAAAAAAAGTGTGATAGGCTCCAACACCTGTGTTTGAGGTGGTGTGGTGTGGTGGTGGGTGTGGTGTGGTGGTGGTGTGGTGGTGTTTGTGAAAGTAAAAAAAGAGGTGTACGCCTCCAACACCTGTGTCCAGGAGGTGATGTGGTGTGGCGTGTGCTGGAAGTGGTTTGGTGTGGTTTGGTGTGGTTTGTGTGTGTGGTGTGGCGTGTGCTGGAAGTGTTTTTGTGGTTTGGTGTGGTGTGTGGTGTGGCGTGTGTGGAAGTGTTTTGGTGTGTTTTGGTGTGGTGTTGTGTGGTGTGTGTGCTGGTTCTGAAGTGGTTTGGTTGAGTTTGTGTGTTTTGGTGTGTGTGTATGCGTGTGTTGGCAGATGTGCTGCGTTGCTGTCGGACATCGTGAATTGTATGGTTGTAATTGGAGTGTGTTGAGGCTAGAAGTGGTTTGGTTGTGGTGTGGTTGTGTGGATGTGATGCGTGTGCTGGAAGGGTTTGCGTGTGTGGACTGGTGGCATGGTGTTGTGGAATGTGGTGTGTGTGTTGTGGGCATCTGACTAGTGTGAGACACTTGTGCTAGATCGTGGTGTGGTTGTGTGGTAGTGTTGCGTGAAAGTCAAAAAAGATGTAGGCTTTCCAACACCTGCCGTTGCAAGGAGGTGTGTGTGTGGTGGGTGTGTGTGTGTGTGATTTTACAGTCCAGGAGGCCAAATAGACTAAACGGACTTGTTGTGGGTGGTTGTGATGGACGTGGATAGTGAGGTGTGTGGTGGGTGGTTCTTAGTGGTGTGGTAGGTGTGGTAGTGTGTAAGTCAAAGAGGTGGTGTAGGCTTCATCACCTTGTGTTTAGGAGGTTGGTGTACGCGTTGTGTTGTGGTCTGTGGTTGTGTGGTGTCGTGTGGAAGTGTGTGTGGTAAAAGTAAAAAAAAGTGCAGGCCTCCAAAACACCCTCGTGTTCAAAAAGGGTGGTGAGGTTGTGTTGTGTTAGTGTGTGTGTTTTGTATCGTCGTGATTAATGGTTTTAGTGGTTGTTTTGTGGGTTTTGTTGGTGGTGTGGTGTGGTGGTGGTGGTGTGGTGAAAATTAAATTTAATAAGGTGCAGGGCCTAATACTGTTTCAAAAAGTGGTGAGCGTGTGGTGTTGTCTTTTTTGTTGTGTTGTTTATTGTTTTGTTGTTTTTGTTGTGCTGTTGTGTTGTATTGTGTTGTCTTTTGTGGTTTTTGTTTTGTTTTGTTGTGTTAGTTAGTTTTTTGTTTTGTGTGGTGTGTTGTGGTTTGTTGTGCGTTGTTGTGCTTTGTTGTGCTTTGTTGTGTAGCTGTGCTATGTTTTGCATTGTTGTGTGCTTTTCTTTTGTGTCTTTTGTTGCTGCTGTGTGCTTATTTGTGGTTAGCTGTGTTTTGTTGTGCTTGTTGTGCTTGTTGTTGGTGTTGCTGTGTTTGTTGTGCTGTTGTGGTTGTGTTGTTTTTTCTGTGCTTTTTGTGTGCTGCTTTGTTGTGCCTTGTTGTGTGGTGTGTGTGTCTGTGCTTTGTTGTGCTTTGTTGTGCCCTTTGTTGGGTGTGCTGTGCTTTGTTGTGCTTTGTTGTGCCTTGTGTGTGTGCTTGTTTGTGGTGTGCTGTTGCTGCTTTGTTGTGTCTTTGTTGTGCTTGTTGTGGTGTTGTTGTAGCCTTGTGGTGTGTTTGTTTGTGCTGTTGTGTTTTATTGTTGTTTTTATTGTTTTATATTAGTTTTTGTGTTTCGTTGTGGTGTGTTGTTGTTTGTGGTGGGTACTGTGTTGGTTTGGTTTGGTTTTGTTGTGTTTGTTTTGGTTGTTGTGGTTTGTGGCGTGTGCTGTGTTTGGTTTTGTTTTGTTTTTTTTTGTGTTTTTTTTGTGCGTTGTTATACTTTCTTGTGCTTTGTCGTGCTTGTTGTGCTTTTGTGCTTTGATCCAACCAATGCAAATCCAGCCCGTGCACTTACCCCAAGCTCACATTCACTAAGCCACATCGGCCGGCAACACCCCGAGCAGAAGTACAGGTTCCGCAGCTTTACAGATATATTCAAAGTGTTGTATTGGGAGACATACCTTGAGGTAGAATGGATCGCGCCCTCTCCCAGCAGTTCCCCAATGGCGACCTTGTCCAAACCAGGACACACATGCAAGAAGCGGCCCATGCACTTAAAAAAACAAGGCTCATCCTCCACTAGCCACATCGGCAGGCAAACACGAGCAGGAAGCTACAGGTCGCAGCTGAGCTGACATAATCAAAGTGTTGTATTGGGAGCCATACCTTGAGGTAGAATGGATCAGCCTCCCCCAGCAGTTCCCCAATGGCGACCTTGTCCAAACCAGGACACACATGCAAGAAGCGGCAACATGCACTTATAACAAGCTCATCCTACTAGCCACATCAGGCAGAAACACGAGCAGAAGCTACAGGTTCGCAGCTACAATATAATTCAAAGTGTTGTAGTGGGAGCCATACCTTGAGGTAGAATGGATCCGCCTCTCCCAACAGCTCCCCAATGGCGACCTTGTCCAAACCAGGACACACATGCAAGAAGCGGCCCAGGCACTTAGCAAGCTCATCCTCACTAGGCCACATCCTTGGGCGACCGGCAGCGCTGGGGCCCCAGCTAAGATTGCATTAGTTCTTCTCCTACAGTGGGGATGAGGTGGTTGGTTGGTTGGTGGGGTGGTAGGTTGGCGGGTTGTGGTGTTTGCTGTTGTGGTGTTGTGCTGCTGCTGGTCATGTTGGAGTTGTGAGGAGGGGGACCGCACCAGATTCATATGAGCATGTGCCAGCAGCCTGGAGCTCCCCAGCTAAAGAGGGCATTAGCTTCTTCTCCTACAGTGGGATGGAGTGGTGGTTGGTTGGTTGGTTGGTGGCGTTGTGGGCGGTGGAGTAGGGTTGGTAGGGTCGTTGATGAGGTGTTGGTGTTGGTGCTGCTGTAGTGTTGGTGGTTTGGAGGGGGGCTCCTGTGGGCATGACCGGCGCCTGGGGGCTTCAGGTTGGTGGTTGCAGGTGTTTGGTAGTGTTTGGCATCACCGGCAGGCCTGGGGCTTCTGGTGTGTGAGGTGGTTGTAATGCGGTGTTTGGCATGCACCGGCCGGCCTGCGGCTTCTGGTGGTGGTGAGGGAGGTGGTTGGTAGTTGTTGTGGCATGCACCGCGCCTGGGGCTTCTGGTTTGGTGATGGTGGTTGGTAGTTGGTTGTTGGCATCACGGGGCCTGGGGGCTCCCAGCTAAGGCTGCCAATTAGCTACGTCTCCTACAGTGTGATGGGAGGTGGTTGGGTGGTTGTGGGTGGTTGTACGGTTGTGTGTTGATTTGTGTATTGGTGGTGTTGTGTGTTGGTGTTTGGTTGCTGCCACTGTCATCGTAGAGTGTCGTGAAGGAGGGGGACGCACCAGATTCATGTGGCGCATGTGAGTGCCTGGGCTCCCAGCTAAGATCGCATTAGCTTGCTTCTCCTACAGTGGGTGGAGGTGGGTTTTGGTTTGTGTTTGGTGGGGGGTAGGGTGTTGGTTGTGTTGGTGGTTTGGTGTGTTGGGACGTACCACGGCGTTGACAGCCGACAGCGAACACTCCAAGCACCCATTAGATTCAACCCTGCTACTTGTTTCAACGTGCTCAACATGAGCCATTCTCGATTTATCGGGACGAAAAATAACAAATGGGATTAACAGGATTAACAGATTAAACGGGATTAAATGGCGATATAAATGGGATTAAAACAGGAATTAACAGATTAACGGGATTAAATTGCGGATTAAATGGATTAAATGGGATTAAAACCAGATTAACAGATTAACGGGTTTTAAATGAATAAATGGATTAAATGGGATAAACAGGATTAAACAGATTAACGGGATTAGATGGATAAATGGATTAAATGGATTAATGGGATTAAAGGATTAAATGGATTAACAGTATTAACGGGATTAAATGGATTAAATGGATTAAATGGGATTAACAGCATTAACGGATTAAATGGGATTAAATGGGATAAATGGATAAACAGAATTAAACAATAACGAATAAAATGGGATAAATGGGATAAATGGATTAAATGGGATTAACAGATTAACGATTAAATGGGATTAAATGGGATGAGAATGCGGATAAATGCATTAAATTGATTAACAATATTAACCGGATTAAAGGAATTAAATGGATAATGGGATTAACAGCGAACAGATTAAATGGGATTAACAGATTAACGGGATTAAATGGGATTAAATGGGTTTAACAGATTAACGGGATTAAATGGGATTAAATGGGATTAAATGGGATTAACAGATTAACGGATTAAATGGGAATTAAAGGGATTAACAGAATTAACGGATTAAATGATTAAATGGATTAAACAAGATTAACTGCGATTAAATGGGATTAAATGAGTATTAACGGATTAAATGGCGATTAAAAGGATTAAATGAGATTAACGGATAAATGGATTAACGGATAAATGGGATTAAATGGGATTAAATGGGATCAAGGATTAAATGGATTAAAGGACTAAATGAATAAACAGGATTAAATGGGATTAAATGGACTAAATGGAATGCCGCATTTTCCCACACCAGTAGTGGTGATGAAATGGAGTAATTCAGACGCGCGAACCGAAGATCCGCAGGACGCTTCATATTTCAAAATACGTAAACCCCGGCAAAACCAGGAGTAAGCCAGCCAGTGTTTTCCCAGCATACTGTCCTGCCCATATTAATCAAGTGCACAAGTCACTGGGGCACTTAAAATCTTGTGCCCCAAGCTCTAAGCCTTGATCTTAAACCAATTTTGATTTTGATTGACCATGCCCGCACCAAGAAAAACCGCGCGCATGCGAGACCGGCGCAGAAGCCTGCCCCACCCAGAAAGACCCAACGCGCTCTACCAAGACCTCCAAGAAGCCAAACCGCCCCAACCAAACCGCCCACCAAGACCCAAGGCTCCTCCAAGCCTCAAGGTCCAACCGGAACTCCCTCCCCTCCAGATCTTGACATTCGTTGGATCCAAGCCACGCGCGAGGGAAGACACCGTCTCGCTCAACTACTGAACTGATGCTCAGCTGTGGGAGGCCAATGGATCATCAGGGACTGCAAGCTCCGATCAAGGAAAGGAAGAAATGGAGAGTTATTGTTTGCCCGTCTTTCTTCCTCTCCCCCTTTGCACCGCGGCCGTAGTCGACCCACGCCGATCTCCTTTTGCCTTCCTTTTCTGCTAAGTGCCGTTGCCACAGCAGCCCTGTTAGCCTTGTAGTTTGCGTCGCCCAGCCCCTGCTAGCATTTTTATCCCCCTAACAAACCCACCTGTTCATAGCTTTGTTCCCAGATCTTTAACCATGCGTCCCCCCCCCCCCCCCCCCCCCCCCCCCCCCCCCCCACCCCCCCCCCCCCCCCCCCCCCCCCCCCCCCCCCCCTCAACGTGTATGTTCAGATCCCCACGTCAATCCCACCCGATCTCCCGCAAACCGTACGACGGACGCACACGACCTTCGAAAAGGCTCGCACTGAAAAGCACATAATCCAACCCATCGAAAAAAATTGGTGGGGCAACGGAGGCTTAGAAGTCGACCTATCAAAAGGTCCCGACCCAGCCCTCGTTGACCTGCACGATTCGACTTCTACCCCCAGGGCTCTCAAAGAGCTCCGAGTTGAACGGCCTGAACGTTTACCATACCTATCATACGCTCTGGTGTTCAAGATCTGGGATGCGATCTCACAAAGACCTACAACAATGTGGTCAAGCGTATCAGAGTCACGCAAAACCCACAACCTACCAGAATTGCCAGCCGATTTTTGATAAGATCATGCGCCTTAACTCACCATCGACGACTCAGCACAAGGTCAGATGAAAGTCACGGCCTTGTTCAAGATGCCGCCGGATTGGGAGGAAAACCGGATGAAATCGTGTGGAACACCCTGGGACTGTGTGCGTTCGATACCCCTAGAACCTCATCAATTCCATCAGGACATGATTTGGACCCTAAGCGTCTCTATACACCTCAGCACAGCAGCAGGCAATTTTAAAAACCTGCTTCTATGCTTTTCGGGGCGTATAAGGCTGCCCCACCTCTATGAGTCCATGAGGCCCTGACAAAGGCCCTCGGGCTAGAGAAGGCGCACGAGCTGTTGATCGAAAGAATGAAACCCTTCGGTGAATTCTATCATCAGGACAAGCTTAAAGCTTGACTAAGAGGGTATAGTCGTAATGCATGGCATAAGCCCTAGCCCGACAGATTCAAACGTTCCCTGGATTACCAGAAGAAACGGGCTTAAGCGAAGGATGAAAGACGGACCTCAAGCCACTGTGGCATTGAAAAGCCCACACGGCATGATAAGTGCTACAAAGGCAAGAACAAGAGCAGAGAACTCGCCAAAAGGATGACAAGAAAAAGTGAGCTTTAAACAAGCCCTCCCTGCTTCATTGTAGGTAGAAGGGGAGTTGGAATCTGTGGATGAGATGTACCAACCCCATACTTGAAGACAGGAAAAATGGTTCAACCTCGTATGAATCAAGCTGAATGCTGAGAGATGGATTCTGGGCAGATAAATGTAGAGAGTCCCTTCCTGTAGCAAGCCTTAGGCCCTGTTTCTGGAATGGAAGACCACCCCTCCCAATCCCCGCATTGAGGGTGAACAACCACACCAGTGCCTTGCTCAACCTCCCCCCCCTTAGGTCTCTGAGTTAGATAAGGGGACTTGAGAACTACTTGATAGATTTTTACAGGCAATCAGACATTCCATATGCCCACAAATAAGCCAACTGTACAACAGAAGTCCTTAAGACACTACATTCAAAGGAAGGAGGAGGCATCCTCAGAAGGAAAAACTTGAATGCCTAGTGGGAAGCATAGTCTGAGGCGTCTAAGTGACACCTTGGGATACTTGCACATTCAACAACCTGTTTGATGCACCCTATTACCCTGTCACCCCAACCTTACCATTCACAAAACCAAAGACTGTAATCCCAATTGACACAGGCACACTAATGACCTGAGTTTATGGGACAAAGCTCCTGAATGGAGAATGGCATGAGTCGTAGGGGACATGAAAGCATGTTGCCAGGAAGGATGTACACGTGGACAGCTTAAAGCCTTCAAATTTCCACATGTACACAGATGCCAGTAAGTATTCGGTGCATGTAACTTTGGGCGATGAACACACATAATCCTATCCCTGGCCAAAAACAGCAACAGTGCATATACGCATCCTAGAACTCGAAGCATGCATGATTGCTTGCAGCACTGGCACAGAACTGGCAGGAACGTTCATACTTTGCTACATGACAATGTCCAAGCCTGTTTCAGCTTGAATAAGGGGTTCCTAAGGATACCAGGCATCAGATGCTCTGGCCAGATGCAAACAACAGCCTAATATGGTTCACTGTCAAAGCCAAGCATGTTGGATAGAAGGAGAGTTAAAGCCCTGCAGATGCCCCCATAGGTGGAAAAGCATGCAGCACCAACAATCATTACATGTTAATTTTTGACAGGCATAACAACCCCCCAGGCCACCATGACTCTTTGCTGCACGGATGGGTACAACAAGCATGACGGTGACAAATGGTTCTCCACCAACACCCAACTGTATCACACTGGAATCACTTTCTGGCCAATTCCTGCCAACATCCCATTCTCTGCATTAGAACAAACTTTGGACCTCCTGTATTGCGCTTGGGAGCCTCACCCACTGACACAATGCCACAAGCACTGTGCCTAAAATGCCAGAACAATTTTGGTTAGGAAGTACCCTTAGGCAAAACCCCAAGTTTTAGGTACTAGCAACTTACCCTAAGGGCGCCAGGATTCTTGACCCCAGTTCAGGAAAAACCAACTGCCCAACTTACACACCATATTGTTGATCAGTCTCTCAGTAACTTACCCCGCCCTTCCTATCTTCCCCTCCCACCCCCAAGATTCCATCTGCAAGGCGACCAAGAAGGATGCTTAGTCCACCAATTGGACCAGCAAGGCACCCCCAGTGCCTCAGCCTGCGGCGAAAGCCATGTCCTTGACATTCAACTGCCCAGCCTGATTAATTATCAACCTCCACATCACTACGCCCAAGGCCAGCAAGGCCAGGAGTAGGATGCTGGAGGCTCAACCTGGCTGTCAGTCGCAAGACACTTACGCAAGTCGCTTAAGCCCTTACACCCAAGGTCATGCTGAGATACTTAATTACTGAGCAGGGCAACCCCCCCTGCCCAAGGAACAAGTCCCATTACGCTTAGTAAGTTGTTCTGGTTTGCGCAGTTCATTACAAAAGACTGCCACCATTCAAACAACCCTTCACACTAGCAGAATGCACAAGTTCTAAAGACTGGACCTGTCACACTCGAACTCCAAGTGTGCTGGGACAGCCTCACAGGCCATCAGGGTTCCAGGCCTGAGGATCTCCTCTGGCAAGCAGCATTTGTAAGTCCCTCATATCAGAGTGTCTGGAGACCATAGAACTGAAGCCCTGCCAGCCCCACATGAAACTTTTTACTTAGAGACGCAGCTGGCTAGTGATGGGTTTCTTTGCCTCTTAGAAGCAGGAGCTTATTGCTTGCTTGTCAATGTAGTAACCAAGAATAATCAGTATGTCCACATCAGACGCTCTAAGACATACCAGGAAGGGATGGAGCCAGTGTTAGTGCTCCCAGCCCAGCTGTAGGACTCAGCTAGAATCAGGAGGGATTATAGATCGCCCTCATTCAGCTTAGACCCGTAAACGCCACGTCAGAGCACCACCCTCATCAACCGCCTGGACCTAGAACTCCCCTTAGCTTGTCTCCTCCCCCTTCTTTCACAGCTTTATCCTATCGACCTGAGTCTATCTTCACTGCTATTGCGCACTCTCACTCCAAACTGACATAATCCAGCTAGGTTTGCCATGACAACAGCCTCAGACGGGAGGCTGTAGTACAGCTTGCTAATGGCCAGAGTCTAGAAGTCTCCTCTCCTTGT
>JAJSRW010000558.1:0-31409 GCA_022414725.1 Microglena sp. YARC
AAGCGAGAGAATTCGTGTGTTACTGTGTGCTTGTGCATTATTGTGTGCATGTGTGTGTGTGTGTTACTGTGTCTGTGGTCATTATTGTGTGCATGTGTGTGTGTGTTACTGTGTGCTTGTGCATTATTGTGTGCATGTGTGTGTGTGTTACTGTGTGCTTCGTGCATTAATTGTGTGCATGCTGTGTGTGTGTGTTAACTGTGTGTGTGCATTATGTGTGTGTGTCTGTGTGTTACTGTTGCTTGTGCATTATTGTGTGTGTCGTGTATCTGGTGTGACTGGTGTGGTTGTGGCATTATTGTGGATGTGTGTCGTGTGTTACTGGTGGTTGTGCATTATTGTGTGTGGTTACTGTGTGCTGTGCTTATTGTTGCAATTGTGTGTGTGTGTGTGTGTATTACGTGTGTTGTGCATATTGTGTCATGTGGTGTGTGTGGTGTGTTATGTGTGCTTGTCATTATTTGTGCAATGTGTGTGTGTGTTTACTGTGTGCTTGTGCATTATCTGTGTCATGTGTGTGTGTGTTGTACGGCTGTGCATATTTGTGCAGTTGTGTGGTGTACTGGCTGTGCTTGGCATTATTGTGCGCATGTGTGTGTGTGTGTTTGTGTGCGTGTGCATATTGTGTGCATGTGTGTGTGTGTGTTACTGTGTGCTTGGTGCATTATTGTGTGCAATGTGTGGTTGTTACTTTGTGTGCTTGTGCATTATTGTGTCATGTGTGTGTGTGTGTTACTGTGTGCTTCGTGTACTATTGTGTGTGTGTTGTCGTTGCTTGTGCTTGTTGGTGCATGTGTGGTGTGTACTTTGTGTTGTGCATTATTTGTGTGTGTTACTGTTGCTTGCAATTATGTGTGCATGTGTGTGATACGGTACCCCAACCACCTTTACCTACACCATGACGCAATCTGGTTTGCATTGCACACAAAGTGTGTCGGACTGGCTCACAGGCCGGATCCTACACACGTGGCCGTGTTCAAACCGGCCCTTCCAAACAACTTTGGCATGACTACGCCAGCCGTATCTTAGACCAATCAAATCAACCACCCTGCACCCACCTCAACACTTAACCTACACCAACTGACGCATAGGTATGCATTGCACACAAGAGTGTGTCCCCCGGACGCCTTGCTCACTAAGGCTTGGATCCTACACACGTTAGCGCCCCAGCCTCGACAGCAAGTGTGTTAGGCTCAGGAGAGCTCAGTCCTACTGACATCGCCAGGTGGGTGTCGCTTAATTATGCTATGGCATTTTGCTACTGCTATCAATATTATAATCTCATCCACTTATTTCGTCACTTGCTCTTAGGGTTGGAGGGGGAAAGGGGGGTGAGGGGGGGGGAGTGTGTGTGTGGTGTTAAAGTGGGTGGGGGGGGAGGGGGGGGAGGAGTCTTGCCAGGGAAAATCGCTCATCACCTTTTTTGTCACATTGCTCTGTAAGGGTGGGAGGGGGGGCGCAAGGGGGTTGAGGGGGGGGGGGGGGGGGGGGGGGGGGGGGGGGGGGGGGGGGGGGGGGGGGGGGGGGGGGGGGGCGTTGAGTGGTGTGTGTGTGTGTGGAGGGGGGGGCGGGGGGGGCGGGGGGGGTCATCTCTCCTCAAGTTTGTTAGTTAAATAAATAAATAGTCAACGCCTAGTTACGAGGCGTAAGGTTAAGGGCGGCCAGCTCGTTTCCTTTCACAAACTGGGGCCACCAAACTTTTGTTAGTTGTTACATCAAAACATTTGTTTACTCCTGTCTGAAACTGGAAAACATTGTTTATCGTCTGTCTGAACTGGAAACAGTTGTTTTACTCTGTCCCTGAACTGGGAAACAGTTGTTTACTCCCTGTCTGAACTGGAAAACAGTTGTTTACTTCTGTCTGCTGGAAACAGTCTTTGTTTACGTTCTGTCTGAACTGGGAAACAAAGTTGGGTTTTACTCTTCTGAAACTGGGAAACGTTGTTTACTCTGTCTGAAACCTTGGAAACAGGTTGTTTTACTTGTCCTGAACTGGAAACAGTTGGTTTACTCTGTCTGCAACTGGAAACAGCTTGTTACTCTGTCTAACTGGAAAAGTTGTTTATCTGTTGAACTGGAAACGTTGTTTACTCTGTCTAAACTGGAAAACAGGTTGTTTACTCTGTCTGCAGACTGAAACAGTCGTTTACCTCTGTCGAACTGGAAACATTGTTAACTCTGTCCTGAACGTGGGGAAACAGTTGTTTACTCTACTCTGTCTGAAACTGGAAACAGTTGTTCTCTCTGTTAAAACTGGAAACAGTGTTTACTCTGTCTGAAGCTGGAAACAGTTGTTTTACTACTCTTCTGAATGGGAAACAGTTGTTTCTCGTCTGAACTGGGAAAAAAAAAAAAAAACAGTTGTTTACCTCTGTTGAAACTAGGAACAGTTGTTTACTCTGTTCTGAACTAGGAAATAAACCGTTTGTTTACTCTCTGTCTGAACTGGAAAACAGTTTTTACTCTGTCTGAACTGGAACAGTTTGTTTACTCTGTCCCTGAAAACTGGAAACAGTTTGTTTACTCTGTCGAACTGGAAACAGTTGTTTACTTCCTTCCTGAACTGGAAACAGTTGTTACCGTCTGTCTGATCTGGAAACAGTTGTTTATCTGTCTGAACTGGAAACAGTTGTTTACTCTGTCTGAATGGGAACAGTTTGTTTAACTTCTGTTTCTGAACTGGAAAACAGTTGTTTACTCTGTTCTGAACTGGAAACAGTTGCTTTAACTCTGTCTGAACTGGAAACAGTTGTTTACTCTTCGAATCTTGGAAACAGTTGTTTAACTTCTGTCTGAACTGGAAACGCTTGTTACTCTGTTCTGGAAACTGGAAACAGATTGTTTTACCTCTGTCTAACTGGAAACAGTTTGTTTCTTCTGTCTGCAACTGGACACAGTTTTTACTCTGTCTGAACTGAACGACAGTTGTTTACGTCGTCTGAACTGGAAACAGTTGTTTACTCTGTGAAGACACAGTTTTTTACCTGTCTGAACTGGACCACCAGTTGTTACTTCCGTCTGAACTGGACACGTTTTTACTCTGTCTGAACTGGAAACAGTTGTTACCTCTGGTCCTGAACTGGAAAAGTTGTTTACTCATGTCTGATGAACAGTTGTTTACTTCTGTCTGAATCTGGAAACGTTTGTTTACTTCGTCTGAATGGAAACAGTTGTTTACTTCTGTCTGAACTGGAAACAGGTTGTTTACTTGTCTGAACTGGAAACAGTTTTTACTCTGTCCTGACTGAAACAGTAGTTGTTTACTTCTTCTGCAACTGGAAACAGTTTTATCTCTGTCTGAACTGGAAACAGTTGTTTTACTCTGTCTAACTGGAAACAGTTGTTTACTCTGTTGGAACTGGAAACAGTGTTTACTCTGTTGAACTGGAAAACAGTTGTTTACTCTGTCTGAACTGAAACAGTTGTTTACTCTGTCTGAACACTGAAAACAGTCTGTTTACTCTGTCTGAATGGAAGACAGTTGTTTACTCCTGTCGAATGGACAGTTGTTTACTCTGTCTGAAACTGGAAACAGTTTGTTTACTCTACACCTCTTCTGAAAACTGGAAACATTGTTTACCTCTGTTGAACTGACACACGTTTTATCTGTCTGAAACTGGGAAACAGTTGTTTTACTTCTGTCTGAACTGGAAACGTTGTTACTCTTTGAAACCTGGAAAAGTTGTTTACTCTGTCTGATGAAACAGTTGTTTACATCTGTCTAGACTGGACAGTTGTTTACTACTCTGCTGAACTGAACAGTTTTTACTCCTCTGGTCTGAACTGGAAACAGTTTTTTACTCTGTTCTGAAACTGGAAACAGTTGTTACTCGTCTGAACGGAAACAGTTGTTTACTCGTTGAATCTGGAAACAGTTGGTTACTCTGTCTGAACTGGAAAAACAGTTGTTTACTCTTCTGAACTGGAAACAGTGTTTACTCTGTCTGAACTGAAACAGTCTGTTTACTCTGTCGAAATGGAACAGTTGTTTACTCTGTCTGACTGGAACCGTTTGTTTACCTCTGTCTGAACTGGAAACAGTTTGTTTACTCTGTCTGAACTGGCACAAGGTTGTTTACGCTGTCCTGAACTGGAAAAGTTTTTACTCTGTTGAATGGAAACAGGTTGTTTACTCTTTCTGTCTGAAACTGGAAACAGTGTTTTACTCTGTCTGAACTGGAAACAGTTGTGTTACTCTGTCTGAATGGAACAGTTGTTTACTCTTCTGGAACTGTGAAAGTTGTTTATCTGTATGAATGGAAACAGTTGTTTACCTTTCCTTCTGTCTGAACTGGAAACAGTTGGTTACTCTGTCTGAACTGGAACGAGTTGTTTACTACTCTCGTCTGACTGGAAAACGATTGTTTACTCTGTCTGAAACTGGAACAAGTTGTTTTACTCTGTCTGAACTGGAAAACAGTTGTTTACTCTGTAACTGGAAACAAGTTGTTTATTTTGTCTGAACTGAAACAGTGTTCTACTCTGCTGAAACTGGGGAAACCAAAGTTTTTGGTTTTTAACTTTTCCCTGGGGGGTTTTGGAAACTGGAAAACAGTTTTGTTTTTACTCTGTCTGAAACTGGAAAAACAGTTTTGTTTAAAACTTCCTTGTTCCCCTGAACTGGAAAACAGTTGGTTTTTACCTCTGGTCTGAAACCCTGGAAAACAGTTTTTTTACTGCTGGTCTTGGTCCCTTGAAACCTGGAAAAACCAGTTTTGTTTTTACGTCCTGTCCTGAACTGGAAAAACAAGTTTTGTTTTTACTTCTTCTGAAACTGGAACGCTGGTGTTTACCTCTGTCTGAGACTGGAAAAAGTTGTTTCCTCTGTCTGAAACTGGACACAGTTGTTTTTAAACCTCTTGTCTGAACTGACACAGTGTTTTAAAAACTGTCTGTTGTTTTACTGCTGTCTGAAACTTGGAAACAGTTTGTTTTACCTCCTGTTGGAACTGGAAACAGGAAACGTTTTTTGTTTAAAACTCTGTCCCCTGAACTGGAAACTAGTTGTTTTTTTACTCCTGTCCTGAACTGGAAAACAAGTGTTTAAACTCTGTTCTGAACTGAAAACAGATGTTTTTACTTCCTGTCCCCTGAACTTGGAAAACAGTTTTTTGGTTTACTCTGTCCTTGACTGGGAAACCAGTTTTGTTTTAACCTCCTGTCCTGACCCTGGAACCAAGTTTTGTTTACTCTAAACTGGAAAACAAGTTGTTTTACTTCTGTTCTGAAACTGGACACAGTTGTTTTTACTCTGTCCTAAAGCTGGGAAAGCGCAGTTGTTTTACCTTCTGTCTGAACTGGAAAGCAGTTTGGTTTTTACCTTCCTGTCTAACTGAAACAGGGTGTTTTAACTTGTCCTGGAACTGGAAACAGTTTTACCCTCTGGTGTAACAGTTACTCTGGTTCCCTGAACTGGAAACAGTGTTTTTTAGTGTCTGAAAACTGAAACAGTGTTTTACTCTCTGTCTGAAACTGGAAAGCAGTTGTTTTTTACTGCTCTGTCTAACTGAAACTGGAAACAGTTGTTTACGTCTGTCTTGAACTTGGAAATTGTTTTATCTCTGTCTGGAACTGGAAACATTGGTTTAACACACAGTTGTTTACTCTCTGTCTGAACTGGAACAGTTTGTTTACTCCCCTCCTGTCTGAAACTGGAAACGAGTTTGTTTTTACTTCTGTCTGACCTGGAAAAGTTTTTACTCTGTCTGAATGGAAAACAGTTGTTTACTTACTTACTCTGTCTGAACTGGAAACAGTTGTTTACTCTGTCTGAACTGGAAGAACAGTTTTTAAATCGGTGAATGGGAAACAGTTGTTTTTACTCTGTCTGAATGGAAACAGTTTGTTTACTCTGTCTGAAACTGGAAACCGTTTTGTTATCTGTCTGAACTGGAAACATTGTTTACTCTGTTCATGAGCTGGAAACAGTTGTTTTCTTGTCCGGAACTTGGGAAACTGGGTCCCTACTGGACATTGTTTACTCTGGTGGACACTGAAACTGGGAAGCGTCTGTCTGAGTTGTCTTAGCTAGTTTACTTTCTGCTCTGGAAAGCCAGTTGTTTACTCTGTTCTGAACTGGAGAACAGTTGTTACTCGTCCTGAACTGGAAACAGTTGTTTACTCTGTCTGGACTGGAAACAGTTGTTTACTCTGTCTGAAAACTGGAAAACCAGTTGACTCTGTCTGTATTAAATGGAGCAGGAAACAGTTTGTTGTACTCTGTCTGAACTGCGAAAGCAGTGTTTAACTTCTGTCCTTGTTTAACTCATTTGCTTACCCTCTGTCTGAACCCTGGAAACAGTTGTTTACTCTGTCGAACTGGGAAATAACAGTTGTTTACCCGTCTGAACTGGACAGTTTGTTTACTCTGTTGAACTGGAACCAAGAACTGGTCTGAACTGGCAACAGTTGTTACTCTGTCTGAAACGGAACAGTTGTTTACCTGTCTGTCGAACTGAAACAGTTGTTTACCCCTTCGTCTGAACTGGAAAAGCAGTGTTTCTTCTGTCGAACTGGATAATACTATGTTGTTACTATCTGTCTGAACTGGAAAACAGTTGTTTACTATTCGTTGAATGGAAACCAGTTGTTTTACTGTCGCAACTGTAAACAGTGTTTACTGCTGTCTGAAACTGTACACAGTTGTTTACTCGTCTGAACTTCGAAACAGTTGTTAACTCTGTCTGAACTGGAACAGTTGTTTTTACTCTGTCTGAACTGGAAACAGTTGTTTACTCTGTCTGAACTGGAAAACAGTTGTTTCATCTGTCTGAACTGGAAACAAGTTGTTTTTACTCTGTCTGAACTGGAAACAGTTGTTTTTACTCTGTCTGAACTGGAAAACAGTTGGTTTACTCTGTCTGAAACTGGAAACAGTTGTTTACTCTGTGCTGAACTGGAAACAGTTGTTTTGGCTGAACGTTGAAACTGTCTTACTCTGTCTGAACTGGAAACAGTTGTTTTGTCTGACGGGAAACAGTTGTTACTCTCGTCTGAACTGGAAACAGTTTGGTTTTTTTTACTCTGTCTGACTGGAAAACAGTTGTTTACTCTGTTGAAACTGAAACAGTTTTGTTTACTCTGTCTGGGAATCGGAAACAGTTCTGTTTAACAGTTGTTTACTCTTCTGAACTGAACTGCGACAGTTGTTTTACTCTGTCTGAACTGGAAACAGTTGTTACTCTGTCTGAAAACTGGAAACAGTTGTTTACTCTGTCTGAAATGGAAACAGTTGTTTACTCTGTCTGAACTGGAAACAGTTGTTTACCCATCTGTCCTGAACTGGAAACAGTTGTTTACTCTGTCTGAACTGGAAACAGAGTTGTTTTACTCTGGTCTGAACTGGAAACAAGTTGTTTAATGCTCTCTGTCTGAAGCTGGAACAGTTGTTTACTCCTGTCTGAAACTGGAAACAGTTGTTTACTCTGTCTGAACTGGAAACCGACAGTGTTTACCTCGTCGAACTGGCAAGTTACCCTCCTGTCTAACTGGAACAGTGGACTTGTACTTTACTCTGGTCTGAACTGGAAACAGTTGTTTTACTCTGTCTTGAACTGGACACAGTTGTTTACTCTGTCTGAACTGGAACAGTTGTTTTACTCTGTCTGACTGGACAGTTGTTTACCTACTGTCAACTGAAACAGTCTACTTTGTCTTGTCTGAACTGGAAACAGTTGTTTACTCTGTCTGAACTGGAAACAGTTGTTTACTCTGTCTGACTGGAAAACCCAGTTGTTTTACTCTGTCTGAACTGGAAACAGTTGTTACTCTGTCTGAACTGGAAAGCAGTTGTTGACTCTGTCTGAACTGGAAACAGTTGTTACTCTTCTGACTGGGAAACAGTTGTACTCTGTCTGACTGATAACAGTTGTTTACTGTCCCTGAACTGGAAACAGTTGTTTACTCTGTCTGAACTGGAAACAAGGTTGTTTTACTCTGTCGAACTGGAAACAGTTTTTACTCTGTCTGAAACTGGGAAACATTGTTTACGTCTGGCTCCTGAACTGGAAACAGTTTGTTTAACTCCTGTCTGAACATGGAACAGTTGTTTTTACTCCTGTCTGAAACTGGAAACAGTTGTTTACGCTGTCGTATACTGCGAACAGTGGAAAACAGTTTTGTTACTACTTCTGTCTGCAACTGGAAACTGTTTACTCTTGTCTGGAACTGTAAACAGTTGTTTACTCTGTCTTGCTGACTGTAACAGTGTTTACTCTGGTCTTAACTGGGAAACAATTGTTTACTGTCTGAACTGGAAAACAGTGTTGTTACTCTGTCTGAACTGGAAAAACAGTTGTTTACTCTTGTCTGAAACTGGAAACAGTTGTTTACTCTGTCTGAACTGGAAACAGTTGTTTACTCTGTCTTTGAACTGGAAAACAGTTGTTTTAACTCTGTCTGAACTGGAAACAGTTGTTTACTCTGTCTGAACTGGAAACAGTGTGTACTCTGTCTGAACTGGAAACCAGTTTGTTACTCTGTCTGAACTGGAAACAGTTGTTTTTACTCTGTCTGAACTCGGAAACAGTTGTTTACTCTGGAAAACAGTTGTTTGACTGTCTGAACTGGAAACAGTTTGTTTTAAATCTGTCTGAACTGGAAACAGTTGTTTCTCTGTTCTGAATGGAAGAACAGTTGTTTTACTGTCTGAAGCTGGAAACCAGTTGTTTACGTCTGTCTGAACTGGAAAAAAAACAGTTGTTTACTCTGTCTGAACTGGAAACAGTTGTTTACTGCTGTCTGAACTGGAAACAGTTGTTTACTCTGTCTGAACTGGAAAGTTGTTTACTCTGTCTGAACTGGACACAGTTGTTTACTCCCCTTCTCTGTCTGAACTGGAAACAGTTGTTTACTGTGTCTGAACTCTAAACAGTTGTTTACTCTGCTGACTGGAAACAGTTGTTTACTCTGTCTGAACTGGGAAAACAGTTGTTTACACAAACTGTCTGAACTGGAAACAGTTTGTTTACTCTGCTGAACTGGAAACAGTTGTTTACTCTGTCTGAAACTGAAACAGTTGTTTACTCTGTCTGAACTGGAAACAGTTGTTTACTCTGTCTGAACTGGAAACAGTTGTTTACTCTGTCTGAAAGGAAACTGTTTACTCTGTCTGAACTGGAAAACAGTTGTTTACTCTGTCTGAACTGGAAACAGTTTTTTACTCTGTCTGAACTGGAAAGCAGTTGTTTACTCTCCTGTCTGAACTGGAAACAGTTGTTTTTTACTGCTACCTGTCTGAACTGGAAACAGTTGTTTACTCTGTCTGAACGGAAACAGTTGTTTACTCTGTCTGAACTGGAAACAGTTGTTTACTCTGTCTGAACTGGAAACAGTTGTTTTACTACTCTGTCTGAAACTGGAAACAGTTGTTTACTCTGTCTGAACTGGAAACAGTTGTTTACTCTGTCTGAACTGGAAACAGTTGTTTTACTCTGTCTGAACTCAGTTGTTTACTGTCTGAACTGAAACAGTGGAAATGGAAACAGTTTGTTTACTTCTGTCTGAACTGGAAACAGTTGTTTACTCTGGTCTGACTGGAACAGTTGTTTACTTCTCTGACTGAAACAGTTGTTTACTCTGTCGAACTGTAAACAGTTGTTTTACTCTGTCTGAACTGGAAACAGTTTGTTTACTCTGTCTGAACTGGAAACAGTTGTTTACTCTGTCTGAACTGGAAACTTATTTACTCTGTCTGAACTGGAAACAGTTGTTTAACTCTGTCTGAACTGGAAACAGTTGTTTACTCTGTCTGAACTGGAAAACAGTTGTTTACTCTGTCTGAAGCTGGAAACAGTTGTTTACTCTGTCTGAACTGGAAACAGTTGTTTACTCTCTGTGGAACTGAACTGGAAACAGTTGTTTACTCTGTCTGAACTGGAAACAGTTGTTTTACTCTGTCTGAACTGGAAACAGTTGTTTAACTCTGTCTGAAACTGGGAAACAGTTGTTTTACTCTGTCTGAACTGGATAAACAGTTGTTTACTCCTGTCTGAACTGGAAAACAGTTGTTTACTCTGTCTGAACTGGAAAATTGTTTTACAGTTGTTTTACTCTGTCTGAACTGGAAACAGTTGTTTACTCTGTCTGAACTGGAAACAGTTGTTTACATCTGTCTGAACTGGAAACAGTTGTTTTACTCTGTCTGAACCTGGAAACAGTTGTTACTCTGTCTGAACTGGAAACAGTTGTTTCTCTGTCTGAACTGGAAACAGTTGTTTACTCTGTCTGAACTGGAAACAGTTGTTTACTCTGTCTGAATCTGGAAACAGTTGTTTACTCTGTCTGAACTGGAAACAGTTGTTTACTTCTGTCTGAACTGGAAAACAGTTGTTTACTCTGTCTGAACTGGAAACAGTTGTTTACTCTGTCTGAACTGGAACTGGGAACAGTTGTTTACTCTGTCTGAACTGGAAACAGTTGTTTACTCTGTCTGAACTGGAAACAGTTGTTTACTCTGTCTGAACTGGAAACAGTTGTTTACTCTGTCTGAACTGGAAACAGTTGTTTACTCTGTCTGAACTGGAAACAGTTGTTTACTCTGTCTGAACTGGAAACAGTTGTTTACTCTGTCTGAACTGGAAACAGTTTGTTTACTCTGTCTGACTGGAAACAGTTGTTTACTCTGTCTGAACTGGAAACAGTTGTTTACTCTGTCTGAACTGGAAACAGTTTGTTTACTCTGTCTGAACTGGAAACAGTTGTTTACTCTGTCTGAACTGGAAACAGTTGTTTACTCTGTCTGAACTGGAAACAGTTGTTTACTCTGTCTGAACTGGAAACAGTTGTTTACTCTGTCTGAACTGGAAACAGTTGTTTACTCTGTCTGAACTGGAAACAGTTTTTATTGTTTACAGTCTGTCTGAACTGGAAACAGTTGTTTACTCTGTCTGAACTGGAAAACAGTTGTTTACTCTGTCTGAACTGGAAACAGTTGTTTACTCTGTCTGAACTGGAAACAGTTGTTTACTCTGTCTGAACTGGAAACAGTTTGTTACTGTCTGAACTGGAACAGTTGTTTACTCTGTCTGAAACTGGAAACAGTTTGTTTACTCTGTCTGAACTGAAACAGAACTGGAAACAGTTGTTTACTCTGTCTGAACTGGAAACAGTTGTTTACTCTGTCTGAACTGGAAACAGTTGTTTACTCTGTCTGAACTGGTGTTTACTCTGTCTGAAAGGGAACAGTTGTTTACTCTTGTTTACTGTCTGAACTGGAAACAGTTGTTTTACTCTGTCTGAACTGGAAAACAGTTGTTTACTCTGTCTGAACTGGAAACAGTTGTTTACTCTGTCTGTCTGAACTGGAAACAGTTGTTTACTCTGTCTGAACTGGAAACAGTTGTTTCTCTACTCTGTCTGAACTGGAAACAGTTGTTTACTCTGTCTGAACTGAAACAGTTGTGTTTACTCTGTCTGTCTGAACTGGAAACAGTTGTTTACTCTCTGTCTGAACTGGAAACAGTTGTTTACTTCTGTCTGAACTGTTTACTCTGTCTGAAACAGTTGTTTACTCTGTCTGAACTGGAAACAGTTGTTTACTCTTTGTCTGAACTGGAAACAGTTGTTTACTCTGTCTGAACTGGAAACAAGTTGTTTACTCTGTCTGAACTGGAAACAGTTTGTTTACTCTCTGTCTGAACTGGAAACAGTTGTTTACTCTGTCTGAACTGGAAACAGTTGTTTACTCTGTCTGAACTGGAAACAGTTGTTTACTCTGTCTGAACTGGAAACAGTTGTTTACTCTGTCTGAACTGGAAACAGTTGTTTTACTCTGTCTGAACTGGAAACAGTTGTTTACTCTGTCTGAACTGGAAACAGTTGTTACTCTGTCTGAAACTGGAAACAGTTGTTTACTCTGTCCTGAAACTGGAAACAGTTGTTTACTCTGTCTGAACTGGAAACAGTTGTTTACTGTCTGAAAGCTCTGTCTGAACTGGAAAACAACTGGAACAGTTGTTTACTGTTGAACTGGAAACAGTACTCTGTCTGAACTGGAAACAGTTGTTTACTCTGTCTGAACTGTTTAACTCTGAACTGGACAGTTGTTTTACTCTGTCTGAACAGTGTTTACTGAAACAGTTGTTTACTCTGTCTGAACTGGAAACAGTTGTTTACTCTGTCTGAACTGGAAACAGTTGTTTACTCTGTCTGAACTGGAAACAGTTGTTTACTCTGTCTGAACTGGAAAAGTTGTTATGTTACTGTCTGAACTGTTTACTCGTCTGAACTGGACAGTTGTTTACTCTGTGGAAACCTGAAACTGGAAACAGTTGTTTACAGTCTGTCTGAACTGGAAACAGTTGTTTACTCTGTCTGAACTGGAAACAGTTGTTTACTCTGTCTGAACTGGAAACAGTTGTTTACTCGTGTCTGTCTGAACTGGAAACAGTTGTTTACTCTGTTGAACTGGAACAGTTGTTTACTCTGTCTGAACTGGAAACAGTTGTTTACTCTGTCTGAACTGGAAACAGTTGTTTACTCTGTCTGAACTGGAAACAGTTGTTTTTACTCTGTCTGAACTGGAAAACAGTTGTTTACTCTGTCTGAACTGGAAACAGGTTTAGTTTACTCTGTCTGAACTGGAAACAGTTGTTTACTCTGTCTGAACTGGAAACAGTTTTTTACTCTGTCTTGAACTGGAAACAGTTGTTTACTCTGTCTGAACTGGAAACAGTTGTTTACTCTGTCCTGAACTGGAAACAGTTGTTTACTCTGTCTGAACTGGAAACAGTTGTTTACTCTGTCTGAACTGGAAAACAGTTGTCTGAAACTGGAAACAGTTGTTTACTCTGTCTGAACTGGAAACAGTTGTTTACTCTGTCTGAACTGGAAACAGTTGTTTCTCTGTCTGAACTGGAAACAGTTGTTTACTCTGTCTGAACTGGAACAGTGTGTTTACTCTGTCTGAACTGGAAAACAGTTGTTTACTCTGTCTGAACTTGGTCTTGAAACAGTTGTTTAACTCTGTCTGAACTGGAAACAGTTGTTTACTCTGTCTGAACTGGAAACAGTTGTTTACTCTGTCTGAACTGGAAACAGTTGTTTACTCTGTCTGAACTGGAAACAGTTGTTTACTCTGTCTGAACTGGAAACAGTTGTTTTACTCTGTCTGAACTGGAAACACTCTGTCTGAACAGTTGTTTACTCTGTCTGAACTGGAAACAGTTGTTTACTCTGTCTGAACTGGAAACAGTTGTTTACTCTGTCTGAACTGGAAACAGTTGTTTACTCTGTCTGAACTGGAAACAGTTGTTTAACTCTGTCTGAACTGGAAACAGTTGTTTACTCTGTCTGAACTGGAAACAGTTGTTTACGTCTCTGTCTGAACTGGAAAACAGTTGTTTACTCTGTCTGAACTGGAAACAGTTGTTTACTCTGTCTGAACTGGAAACAGTTGTTTTACTCTGTCTGAACTGGAAACAGTTGTTTACTCTGTCTGAACTGGAAACAGTTGTTTACTCTGTCTGAACTGGAAACAGTTGTTTACTCTGTCTGAACTGGAAACAGTTGTTTTACTCTGTCTGAACTGGAAACAGTTGTTTTACTCTGTCTGAAACTGGAAACAGTTGTTTACTCTGTCTGAACTGGAAACAGTTGTTTTACTGGAAACTGTCTGAACTGGAAACAGTTGTTTACTCTGTCTGAACTGGAACAGTTGTTTACTCTGTCTGAACTGGAAACAGTTGTTTACATCTGTTGAAACTGGACTTGTTTACTCTGTCTGAACTGGAAACAGTTGTTTACTCTGTCTGAACTGGAAACAGTTGTTTACTTGTCTGAAACTGGAAACAGTTGTTTACTCTGTCTGAACTGGAAACAGTTGTTTACTCTGTCTGAACTGGAAACAGTTGTTTACTTCTGACTGGAAAACAGTGTTTACTGTCTGAACTGGAAACAGTGTTTAACAGTTGTTTTACTCTGTCTGAACTGGAAACAGTTGTTTACTCTGTCTGAACTGGAAACAGTTGTTTACTCTGTCTGAACTTGGAAACAGTTGTTTACTTCTGTCTGAACTGGAAACAGTTTGTTTTACTCTGTCTGAACTGGAAACAGTTGTTTACTCTGTCTGAACTGGAAACAACTGTTGTTTAACTCTGTCTGAAACTGGAAACAGTTGTTTACTCTGTCTGAACTGGAAACAGTTGTTTACTCTGTCTGAACTGGAAACAGTTGTTTACTCTGTCTGAACTGGAAAACAGTTGTTTACTCTGTCTGAACTGGAAAAACAGTTGTTTACTCTGTCTGAACTGGAAACAGTTGTTTTACTCTGTCTGAACTGGAAACAGTTGTTTACTCTGTCTGAACTGGAAACAGTTGTTTACTCTGTCTGAACTGGAAACAGTTGTTTACTCTGTCTGAACTGGAAACAGTTGTTTACTCTGTCTGAACTGGAAACAGTTGTTTACTCTGTCTGAACTGGAAACAGTTGTTTACTCTGTCTGAACTGGAAACAGTTGTTTACTCTGTCTGAACTGGAAACAGTTGTTTACTCTGTCTGAACTGGAACAGTTGTTTACTCTGTCTGAACTGGAAACAGTTGTTTACTCTGTCTGAAACTGGAAACAGTTGTTTACTCTGTCTGAACTGGAAACAGTTGTTTACTCTGTCTGAACTGGAAACAGTTGTTTACTCTGTCTGAACTGGAAAACAGTTGTTTACTCTGTCTGAACTGGAAACAGTTGTTTACTCTGTCTGAACTGGAAAAACAGTTGTTTACTCTGTCTGAACTGGAAAACAGTTGTTTACTCTGTCTGAAACTGGAAACAGTTGTTTTAACTCTTGTCTGAACTGGAAACAGTTGTTTTACTCTGTCTGAACTGGAAATGAAACAGTTGTTTACTCTGTCTGAACTGGAAACAGTTGTTTACTCTGTCTGAACTGGAAACAGTTGTTTACTCTGTCTGAACTGGAAAATTGTTTACAAGTTGTTTAAGCTCTGTCTGAACTGGAAACAGTTTGTTTACTTCGTCTGTCTGAACTGGAAACAGTTCGTGTTTACTCTGTCTGAACTGGAAACAGTTGTTTACTCTGTCTGAACTGGAAACAGTTGTTTACTCTGTCTGAACTGGAAACAGTTGTTTACTCTGTCTGAACTGGAAACAGTTGTTTACTCTGTCTGAACTGGAAACAGTTGTTTACTTCTGTCTGAACTGGAAAAGTTGTTCTCTGTCTGAACTGGAAACAGTTGTTTACTCTGTCTGAACTGGAAACAGTTGTTTACTCTGTCTGAACTGGGAAACAGTTGTTTACTCTGTCTGAACTGGAAACAGTTGTTTACTCTGTCTGAACTGGAAACAGTTGTTTACTCTGTCTGAACCTGGAAAACAGTTGTTTACTCTGTCTGAACTGGAAACAGTTGTTTACTCTGTCTGAACTGGAACAGTTGTTTACTCTGTCTGAACTGGAAACAGTTGTTTACTCTGTCTGAACTGGAAACAGTTGTTTACTGGAAACAGTGTTTACTGTCTGAACTGGAAAACAGTTGTTTACTCTGTCTGAACTGGAAACAGTTGTTTTACTCTGTCTGAACTGGAAAACAGTTGTTTACTCTGTCTGACTGGAAACAGTTGTTTACTCTGTCTGAACTGGAAACAGTTGTTTACTCTGTCTGAACTGGAAACAGTTGTTTACTCTGCTGAACTGGAAACAGTTGTTTACTGTCTGAACTGGGAAACAGTTGTTTACTCTGTCTGAACTGGAAACAGTTGTTTACTCTGTCTGAAACTTGGAAACAGTTGTTTACTCTGTCTGAACTGGAAACAGTTGTTTACTCTGTCTGAACTGGAAAACAGTTGTTTACTCTGTCTGAACTGGTTGTTTACTCTGTCTGAACTTGTTTTTACTCTGTCTGAACTGAAACAGTTTAAGTTTACTCTGTCTGAACTGGAAACTATTGGAACAGTTGTTTACTCTGTCTGAACTGGAAACAGTTGTTTACTACTGTCTTGAACTGGAAACAGTTGTTTTACTCTGTCTGAACTGGAAAAGGTTTACTCTGTCTGAACTGGAAACAGTTGTTTACTCTGTCTGAACTGGAAAAACAGTTGTTTACTCTGTCTGAACTGGAAACAGTTGTTTACTCTGTCTGAACTGGAACAGTTGTTTACTGTCTGAACTTTACTGGAAACAGTTGTTTACTCTGTCTGAACTGGAAACAGTTGTTTACTCTGTCTGGACTGTACTGTTACTGATCTGAACTGGAAACAGTTGTTTACTCTGTCTGAACTGGAAAAACAGTTGTTTAACTGGAAAAACTTGTTTACTCTGAACTGGAAACAGTTGGTTACTCTGTCTGAACTGGACAGTTTGTTTTACTCTGTCTGAACTGGAAACAGTTGTTTTACTCTGTCTGAACTGGAAACAGTTGTTTACTCTGTCTGAACTGGAAACAGTTGTTTACTCTGTCTGAACTGGAAACAGTTGTTTTAACTCTGTCTGAACTGGAAACAGTTGTTTACTCTGTCTGAACTGGAAACAGTTGTTTACTCTGTCTGAACTGGAAACAGTTGTTTACTCTGTCTGAACTGGAAACAGTTTTACTCTGTTACTCTGTCTGAACTGGAACAGTTGTTTTAACTCTGTCTGAACTGGAAACAGTTGTTTTACTCTGTAACTGAACTGGAAACAGTTGTTTTACTCTGTCTGAACTGGAAACAGTTGTTTACTCTGTCTGAACTGGAAAAACAGTTGTTTACTCTGTCTGAAACTGGAAACAGTTGTTTACTCTGTTCTGTGGAAACAGTTGTTTACTCTGTCTGAACTGGAAACAGTTGTTTTACTCTGTCTGAACTGGAAACAGTGTTTTACTCTGTGCTGAACTGGAAACAGTTGTTTACTCTGTACTCTGTCTGAACTGGAAACAGTTGTTTACTCTGTCTGAACTGGAAACAGTTGTTTACTCTGTCTGAACTGGAAACAAGTTGTTTTACTCTGTCTGAACTGGAAACAGTTGTTTACTCTGTCTGAACTGGAAACAGTTGTTTACTCTGTCTGAACTGGAACAAACAGTTGTTTACTCTGTCTGAACTGGAAACAGTTGTTTACTCTGTCTGAACTGGAAACAGTTGTTTACTCTGTCTGAACTGGAAACAGTTGTTTACTCTGTCTGAACTGGAAAACAGTTGTTTACTCTGTCTGGAACTGGAAACAGTTGTTTACTCTGTCTGAACTGGAAACAGTTGTTTTACGTCTGTCTGAACTGGAAACAGTTGTTTACTAACCTGTCTGAACTGGAAACAGTTGTTTACTCTGTCTGAACTGGAAACAGTTGTTTACTCTGTTGAACTGTCTCTCTGAACTGGAAAACAGTTGTTTAACTGGAAGTCAGTTTGTAAACAGTCTGTCTGAACCAGTTACTCTGTCTGAACTGGAAAACACCAGTTGTTTTTCCTTTTTTGTTTCACAAACAGACAGTTCCAACTGGAACAGCTTTCCAGTAGAACAGGAAGACAGGATAAACAACTGTTTCCAGTTCAGACAGAGAAACACTGTTTCCCATAACCTTCCAGAGTGTTTCAGACAGAAGTTCCAGTCAGACAGAGTAAACACTGTTTCCAGTTCAGACAGAGTAAACAACTGTTTTCCAGTTCAGAACAGAGTAAACAACTGTTTCCATTCAGACAGAGTAAACAACTGTTTCCAGTTAGACAGAGTACAACTGTTTCAGTTCAGACAGAGTAAACAACTGTTTCCAGTTCAGACAGAGTAAACAACTGTTTCCAGTTCCAGAAGACAGAGTAAACAACTGTTTCCAGTTCAGACAGAGTAAACAACTGTTTCCAGTTCAGACAGAGTAAACAACTGTTTCCAGTTCAGACAGAGTTAAGTAAACAACTGTTTCCAGGTTAGACAGAGTAAACAACTGTTTCCAAGTTCAGACAGAGTAAACAACTGTTTCCAGTTCAGACAGAGTAAACAACTGTTTCCAGTTCAGACAGAGTAAACAACTGGTTTCCAGTTCAGACAGAGTAACAAAACTGTTTCCAGTTCAGACAGAGTAATCACTTACTGTTTCCAGTTCAGACAGAGTAATTCAACTGTTTCCAAGTTCAGACAGAGTAAACAACTGTTGTCCAGTTCAGACAGAGTAACAACTGTTTCCAGTTCAGACAGAGTAAACAACTGTTTCCAGTTCAGACAGAGTAAACAACTGTTTCCAGTTCAGACAGAGTAAACAACTGTTTCCAGTTCAGACAGAGTAAACAACTGTTTCCAGTTCAGACAGAGTAAACAACTGTTTCCAGTTCAGACAGAGTAAACAACTGTTTCCAGTTCAGACAGAGTAAGACAGAGTATGAGACAAGTAAAACTGTTTCCAGTTTCAGACAGAGTAAGACAACTGTTTCCAGTTCAGACAGAGTAAACAACTGTTTCCAGTTCAGACAGAGTAAACAAACTGTTTCCAGTTCAGACAGAGTAAACAACTGTTTCCAGTTCAGACAGAGTAAAACAACTGTTTCCAGTTCAGACAGAGTAAACAACTGTTTCCAGTTCAGACAGAGTAAACAACTGTTTCCAGTTCAGACAGAGTAAACAACTGTTTCCAGTTCAGACAGAGTAAACAACTGTTTCCAGTTCAGACAGAGTAAGACAAATGTTTTCCAGTTCAGACAGAGTAAACAACTGTTTTCCAGTTCAGACAGGAGTAAACAACTGTTTCCAGTTCAGACAGAGTAAACAACTGTTTCCAAGTTCAGACAGAGTAACAACTTTTTCAGAGACAGAGTAAACAACTGTTTCCAGTTCAGACAGAGTAAACAACTGTTTCCAGTTCAGACAGAACACTGTAACAGAGTAACAACTGTTTCCAGTTCAGACAGAGTAAACAACTGTTTCCAGTTTCAGACCAGAGTAAACAACTGTTTCCAGTTCAGACAAGAGTAACAAACTGTTTCCAGTTCAGACACAGTTCAGTAAAACAACTGTTTCCAGTGCAGACAGAGTAAAACAACTGTTTCCAGTTCAGACAGAGTAAACAACTGTTTCCAGTTCAGACAGAGTAAACAACTGTTTCCAGTTGTTTCAGACAGAGTAAACAACTGTTTCCAGTTCAGACAGAGTAAACAACTGTTTCCAGTTCAGACAGAGTAAACAACTGTTTCCAGTTTCAGACAGAGTAAAACAACTGTTTCCAGTTCAGACAGAGTAAACAACTGTTTCCAGTTCAGACAGAGTAAACAACTGTTTCCAGTTCAGACAGAGTAAACAACTGGTTTCCAGTTCAGACAGAGTAAACAACTGTTTCCAGTTCAGACAGAGTAAACAACTGTTTCCAGGGTTCAGACAGAGTAAACAACTGTTTCCAGTTCAGAGTAAAACAACTGTTTCCAGTTCAGACAGAGTAAACAACTGTTTCCAGTTCAGACAGAGTAAAACAACTGTTTCCAGTTCAAGACAGAGTAAACAAACTGTTTCCAGTTCAGACAGAGTAAACAACTGTTTCCAGTTCAGACAGACGTAAACAACTGTTTCCAGTTCAGACAGAGTAAACAAACTGTTTCCAGTAAACAACTCAGACAGAGTAAACAACTGTTTCCAGTTCAGACAGAGAGTACAAGTATAACTGTTTCCAGTTCAGACAGAGTAAACAACTGTAGTTCACAACAACTGTTTTCCAGTTCAGACAGAGTAAACAACTGTTTCCAGTTCAGACAGAGTAAACAACTGTTTCCAGTTCAGACAGAGTAAACAACTGTTTCCAGTTCAGACAGAGAAAACAACTGTTGTTTCCAGTTCAGACAGAGTTGTCAGTTAACGGAGTAAACAACTGTTTCCAGTTCAGACAGAGTAAACAACTGTTTCCAGTTCAGACAGAGTAAAACAACTGTTTCCAGTTCAGACAGAGTAAACAACTGTTTCCAGTTCAGACAGAGTAAACAACTGTTTCCAGTTCAGACAGAGTAAACAACTGTTTCCAGTTCAGACAGTTCATAAAACAACTGTTTCCAGTTCAGACAGAGTAAAACAACTGTTTTCCAGTTCAGTTCAGACAGAGTAAACAACTGTTTCCAGTTCAGACAGAGTAAACAACTGTTTTCCAGTTTCAGACAGAGTAAACAACTTGTTTCCCAGTTCAGACAGAGTAAACAACTGTTTCCAGTTCAGACAGAGTAAACAACCTGTTTCCAGTTCAGACAGAGTAAACAACTGTTTCCAGTTCAGACAGAGTAAACAACTGTTTCCAGTTCAGACAGAGTAAACAACTGTTTTCCAGTTCAGACAGAGTAAACAACTGTTTCCAGTTCAGACAGAGTAAACAACTGTCCTTCAGACAGTTCAGAGAGTAAACAACTGTTTCCAGTTCAGACAGAGTAAAACAACTGTTTCCAGTTCAGACAGAGTAAAACAACTGTTTCCAGTTCAGACAGTAAAGCAACTGTTTCCAGTTCAGACAGAGTAAACAACTGTTTTCCAGTTCAGACAGAGTAAACAACTGTTTCCAGTTCAGACAGAGTAAACAACTGTTTCCAGTTCAGACAGAGTAAACAACTGTTTTCCAGTTCAGACAGAGTAAACAACTGTTTCCAGTTCAGACAGAGTAAACAACTGTTTTTCCAGTTCAGACAGAGTAAACAACTGTTTCCAGTTCAGAGAACAGAGTTTCCAGTTCAGACAAGTAAACTGTTCTCCAGTTCCAGAGACAGAGTAAACAACTGTTTCCAGTAAACAACGTCCAGACAGAGTAAACAACTAAACAACTGTTTCAGTCAGACAGAGTAAACAACTGGTTCCAGACAGAGTAAAACTGTTCAACAGAGTAAACAACTGTTTCCAGTTCAGACAGAGTAGAACAACTGTTTCCAGTTCAGTTCCAGACAGAGTAAACAACATGTTTCCAGTTCAGACAGAGTAAAACTGTTTCCCAGTTCACTGTTTTTCCAGTTTCAGACAGAGTAAAAACAACTGTATTCAGAGTAAACACTGTTTCAGTTCCAGACAGAGTAAACAACAAGAGTGTTGTCCAGTTCAGACAGAGTAAACAACTGTTTCCAGTTCAGACAGAGTAAACAACTGTTTCCAGTTCATGACAGAGTAGCAAAACTGTTTCCAGTTCAGACAGAGTAAACAAGACAGATGTTTCCAGTTCAGACAAGACAGAGTTCAAACAAGTTCTGTTTCCAGTTCAGACAGAGTAAACACAACTGTTTCCAGAGTTTTCAACAGTTCAGAACAGAATCAGTAGGAACAACCAGTGACAGAGTTTCCAGTTCATAGACAGAGTAAACAACTGTTTCCAGTTCAGACAGAGTAAACAACTGTTTCCAGTGTCAGACAGAGTAAACAACTGTTTGCCAGTTCAGACAGAGTAAACAACTGTTTTCCAGAGTTTCAGACAGAGTAAACAACTGTTTCCAGTTCAGTTCACAGAGTAAACAACTGTTTCCAGTTCAGACAGAGTAAATTTTCCAGTTCACAACTGTTTCCAGTTCAGACAGAGTAAACAACTGTTTCCAGTTCAGACAGAGAGTAAACAACTGTTTCCATGTTCAGACTTTTCCAGTTCAGACAGAGTAACAACTGTTTCCAGTTCAGACAGAGTAAACAACTGTTTCCAGTGTCAGACAGTTTCACAGAGAGTAAACAACTGTTTCCAGTTATTCAGAACAGAGTAAACAACTGTTCCAGTTTCAGACAGAGTAAACAACTGTTTCCAGTAAACACAACTTCAGACAGAGTAAACAACTGTTTTCCAGTAAGAGGTCAGACAGAGTAAAGAGTAACACACTGTGTTCCAGTTAGACAGACAGAGTAAACAACTGTTTCCAGTTATTCAAGGACAGAGTAAACAACTGTTTCCAGTTCAGACAGAGTAAACAACTGTTTCCAGTTCAGACAGGTAAAACTAATCTGTTTCACAGTTTCAGACAGAGTAAACAACTGTTTCCAGTTCAGACAGAGTAAACAACTAAACATTGTTTTCCAGTTCAAGTACAGAGTAAACAATGTTCTGTTTCCAGTTCAGACAGAGTAAACAACTGTTTCCAGTTCAATGTTTCCAGTCAGAGTAACAATGTTTCCAAGACAGTTGAGTAAACTGTTTCCAGTATGTTAAAACAGTCAGGAGTTCACAGAGTAACAACTGTTTCAGACAGTTCAGACAGAGTAAACAACTGTTTCCAGTTCAGACAGAGTAAAACAACTGTTTCCAGATGTCAAGACAGAGTAAAACAACTGTTTCCAGTCCAGTTCAGACAGAGTAAAACAACTGTTTCCAGTTCAGACAGAGTAAACAACTGTTTCCAGTTCAGAACAGAGTAACAATAGCCCTTATAAGACAGAGTAAACAACTGTTTCCAGTTGAACAGACAGATAAACAAACTGTTTCCAGTTCAGACAGAGTAAACAACTGTTTCCAGTTCAGACAGAGTAAAACAACTGTTTTCCAGTTTTCAGACAGAGTAAACACTTTTCCAGTTCAGAGAGTAAACAAAACAGCTGTTTCAGTTCAGACAGCGCAACACCACACTTTTAGACAGACATGTTCAACCTTGTTTCAAACAGTTCAGACAGAGTAAACAACTGTTTCCAGTTCAGACAGACCGTAAACAACTGTTTTCCTAAGTATCAGTTACAAAGACAGAGTAAACATACTGTTCAGACAGACGTCCAGTTCAGACAGAGTAAACAACTGTTTTCCAGTAACAACTTTTCTGCCACAGAGTAAGACAGAGTTAGAAATGCTTCAGTTATAGTACAAACTGTTTTCCAGTTCAGACAAGTTGGGTCGGAGTAGTCATACAACTGTGTTCACAGTTCAGACAGAGTATAGTACTAACTGTTTCCAGTATCCAAGACAGAGTAAAAAACAACCAGTATACCCAAGTTCAGAACACACGTATAGTTCTAACTGACAGAGGGAGTTATCCAGTTCAGACAGAGTAAACAAGAATAAACTGTTGTCAGTTAAAAGATACAGGAGAATAAAATGATATATAAACATGACTGTCCAGTTCAGACAGAAGTAAACATGTTCCAAGTTCAGAACAGAGTAAGACAACATGTTCTCCAGTTCAGACAGAGTAAACTGTTTCCAAGTTCAGACAGAGTAAACAACTGTTTCCAGGTTCTAAAAAATAGTAAGTAAAAACAACTTCAGTTTCCTAGTTTCAGACAGAGTAAACAATCTGTTTTCCAAAGTTCAGACAGAACAGTAACAACTGTTTCCAGAGTTCAGCAGAGTAGTAACACTGTTTCCACAGATAAACAACTAGTTTCCAGTACAGAACAGAGTAAACAACTGTTTCCAGTCCAGACAGAGTAAAACAACTGTTTTCCAGTTCAAAGATAAACACGTTTCAGTATCCAGAGTAAACAAGTTTCCAGTTAGAACAGAGTAAAAAATCAACTGACAGAGTTCCAGTTCAGACAGAGTAAAACAACTGTTTCCAGTTCAGAGCAGAGTAAACTGTTTCAGTTCAGACAGAGTAAACAACTGTTTCCAGTTCAGAACCAGTAAAACAACTGTTTCCAGAGAAGAGTAAACCAACTGTTCCAAACATCTGTTTCCACAACAGAGTGTTTCTTCAGCAGGAAACAACTGTTCATTCAGACAGATGTAATAAAACAACTTGTAGTTCCAGAAACAGTTTCAGTTCAGAGTAAACGAACAAGAGTAAACAACTGTTTCCAGCTTCAAGACAGAGTTATAACAACTGTTTCCAGTTCAGACAGAGGTTAATGTACACTCACTGTTAATCCCAGGTTCAGAGCCACAGAGTTAAACAACTGGTTTCCTGACCGAGTGGGTACAGAAACAGAAAGTTAGACAGATCTTGTTTTCCATTTCAAAGAGCGGTAAACAGACGTGGTGTTCCGTTCAGATGACAGAGAATAAACAACTTTTCCAGCTCCAGAGCCACACTAAACTAGTCTTTCTCTCACTTAAGAGTGTCAGACAGTTTAAACAGCGCCAGGTAATTACAATTACTGCTTTCCAGGTTCAGAACAGAGTAAACCAACAGGATCCCAGTTTCACATCCAGGTGGTAGAGACAACGTAGATGTTCAAGACAGAAAGGTGAGGAAACTGTTTCTCGAGTTACCGAACGAAACAAATATGTTTCTCCCAAGTTTCAGAGGAAAACACCCAGAGGATCAACGTAAACCCTGACTCAGATAGACAAGTTTCCTTTCCAGGAAGTAAATACAACCTGTTTCCAGTTTCAACAGAGTTCAGGAAAACAACTGTTTCCAGGCTCCTCCAGACAGAGTAAACAACTGTTTCCCAGTTCTCAGTTTCCATCTCAGGAGTAAACAACTGTTTCCAGTTCAGACAGAGTAAACAACTCGTTTCCAAGTTCAGACAGAAACAACTGTTTCCAGTTCAGACAGAGGGTAAATAAACAACTGTTTCCAGTTCAGACGAGATAACAACCTGTTTCCAGTTCAGACAGAGTAAACGAAGGGAACTGTTTTTATCCAGTTCAGACAGAGTAACACAACTGTTGCTCCAGATGTCTCAGACAGAGTAAACAACTGTTTCCAACAAACATGTTTCAGTTCAGAACAGAGCTACAACCAACTGTTTCCAGTTTCAGGACAGAGTTAAAACATATCTTAGACTTGTTCAGTTGCAGGAAGGAAGTATAAACAACTGTGTTTTCCAGTTCAGACAGAGAAGGTATAAACAACTGTTTTCCAGTTCAGTACAGAGTAACCCATCTGCTTTTCCAGTTTCAGACAGTATGTTGATAAACAACTGTTTCCAGGTCTACATACAGAAGTAAGGACCGAGCAGCTAGTTTCCAGTTCCTCCAGTTCAGGACAATGAGGTTAAAACCTATTAACTGTGCTTCCAGGTTTCAGACACGTTGCAAAAGTTTCCAGTCAGACAGAGTCATACAATTCTGTTTTTCCAGTTCTACGATCGAGTAAATCAACTGGTTTCCAGTTCTAGTACAGAGTAAACACACTGTTTGCCGCAGGTTCAGACAGCCAGATAAAATAACTAGTGGGATCCACGTTCAGACAGAGTAACACAATCTTTGTTTCCAGTTTTCATGGATCAGAGTAATACAATACTGTTTTTCTTCCAGATTCAACAGCAAGATAAGACATACTGTTCCAAGTTCAACAAGAGTAAACAACTAGTATTTCCCAGTTCAACCAGAGTAATACATTAATCTGTCTTTCCAGTTTCAAGAGGCAGAGGAAAGTTAACAAACTGTTTTCCGTTCAGACAGCGAGCTACACACACACTGATTTCCAGCTTCAGACAGACCCTTGAACCTTCTGTAAACAACTGGTTTTTCCAGTTCAGACTACAACCTTCCGGAGTGAAAACAACAGTGTGTGTGTTCCAGTTCAGACAGAGTAAAACAAAGGTCCAGGGAACAAGACGCTTACCAACGGTTATTCCAGTTTCAGATCAGGATGTTTAAACAATCTGTTTCCAGTTCAGACAGGGGAGGATAATACAACTGTTAATGCCAGGTCAGAGCAGGAGCCTTTAACCACCAACTGTTTCCAGTTCAGACAGAGATAACAATGTTCCAGTTCGACAGAGTAACAACTGTTTTCCAGTTTCAGAAGATGTTAAAAACTGTTTTCTCAGTCAAGACAGAGTAACAACGGTTTCCAGTTCAGACAGAGTAACAACTGTTCCAGATTCAGACAGAGTAAACAACGTTTCCAGTTCAGACAGAGTAAACAACTGTTTCCAGGTTGCAGACAGAGTAAACACTGTTTTCCAGTTCAGCAGAAGTTACATACAACTCGTTTCCAGTTCACGACAGAGTAAAACAAACTGTTCCTCCAGTTCAGACAGCAGTAACAACAAACTGTTTTCAGTTCAGCAGAATTAACAACTGTTATCCCAGTTTCAGAAGAGTAAACAACTGTTTCCGTTCAGACAGATGTCAAACAACTGTTTCCAGTTCAGCAGAGTAAACAAACTGTATTTCCAGTTTCCAGACAGAGTAACACAACTGATTTCCAGTTCAGACAGATGTAAACAAACTCCGTCAGTTTCACAGAGTAAACAACTGTTTCACGTTACCAGGACAGAGTGAACAACTGTTATCCAGTTCCAGACAGATAAACAACTGTTTCCAGTTCAGACAGAGTTAAACAACTGTTTCCAGTTCAGACAGATAAACAACTGTTTCCAGTTCAGACAGACGCGTTAAACAAATGTTGTCCAGTTCAGACAGATAAACACACTGTTTCATTAGATCAGAGTAAACAATCATTCAGATTGTTTAATACAACTGTTTCCAGTTCAGACAGAGTAAAACAACTGTTTCCAAGATAATCAGGACAGAGTAAAAAACAACTGTTGTTCAGACAGAGTTCTAACAGACAGAGGTAATAACAACTTTCCGTTTCCATATACACGTATAATAATCTGTTCCAGTTCAGACAGTTCAACTCTGTTTCCATGTTTCAAGAGTAACAATTTCTTGTTCAGTTCAGATTCGATGCTACAACAACATGTTGTTTGCCAGTTTTCGCTAGGACAGATGTACACACACATATACTAAACAACCATGTGAAGAGAGACTGTCCAGTTTCTTTTCCAGTAGACCCCAGCAGACAGAGTAACAAACTGTTTTTTCCAGTTCAGACATGAGCATAAAACAGACACTGTTATTCAGACAGAACCAGTTCAAGCAGAGTAAACTAACTGTTAAATCAATAACTGTTTCCCGAGTTCAGACCAAGTACGTAAACACTGTTTCCAAGTTCAGACAGAGTAAAACAACAGAAGTGTTTCCAGTCAGAATGAGTAACAACGTTTCAGTTCAGACAGAGTAAACAACTGTTCCAGTTCAGACAGACAGCTAAACAACTGTTCCCGAGTTCAGACAGAGTAACAACTTGTTTCCAGTTCAGACAGGTACAACAACTGGTCCCAGTTCAGACAGAGTAAACAACTGTTTCCAGTTCAGACAGAGTAAAACAACTGTTTCCAGTTCAGACAGAGTAAACAACTGTTTCCAGTTCAGACAGAGTAAACAACGTTTCCAGTTCACAGGAGTAAACAATCTGTTTCCAGTTCAGACAGAGTAACAACTGTTCTCCAGTTCAGACAGAGTAACAACTGTTTCCAGTTCAGCAGAGTATAAAGCAACTTCCAGTTCAGACAGAGTAAACAACATAGCTCTCCAGTTCAGACAAGTTAAACAACTGTTTCCAGTTCAAGACAGCATTAACACTGTTTCCAGTCTCAGACAGAGGTAACAACTGGTTTATCCAGTTTCAGACAGATTGGTAAAACAAACTGTTTCCAGTTTCAGACAGAGTAAACAACCTGTTTCCCAGTTCATTACAGCTAAGACTGTAAACATATGTTTCCAGTTTCAGACAGAGTAAACAAATGTTTCCAGTTCAGACAGCGCAGTAAACAACGTGTTTCCAGCTTCAGACACGTAGGTAATACAAACTGTTTCCCAGTTCAGACAGCAGTAAACAACTGTTTCCAGTTCAGTGACAGATGTAAACAACTGTCTTCCAGTTCAGATAGAGTAAACTAACTGTTAGTTCAGACAGAGTACACAACTGTTTCCCCAGTTCAGACAGAGAAACAACACTGTTTCCAGTTCAGACAGAAGTGCTTCATTAAGTAACACTACTGTTCCCATGTCTCAGGACAGACGGTAAAACTACACTCTGCTTCCAGTTCACGACAGAGGTAAACAATCTGTTTCCAAGTTCAGACAGAACAAGCCGTTAAACCAACTTGTTTCCAGTTCAGGACAGAGTAAATCAATCTGTTGTTCATCCAGTTCAGACCAGCAGTCAAACAACTGTTTCCAGTTCAGACAGACGTAAAACTGTATCCAGTTCAAGACATGAGTAAACAACTGTTTTCCAGTTCAGACAGAGTAAACAACGCTGTTTCCAGTTCAGACAGAGTAAAAACTGTTTCCAGTTCGAGACAGACGTCAACAACTGTTTCCAGTTCAGACCAGCAGTAAACATAAACTGCTCTTCCAGTTCAGGACAGACATTAACACACTGTTTCCAGTTCAGACATGAGTAAACAACTGTTTACCAGGTTCGACAGAGTAAACAACTCGTTTTCCAGTTCAGACAGAGTAAACCCAACTCGTTTCATGCTACTCAGACAACCGAGTAAACAAACTGGTTTCCAGTGTCAGACAGACTAAACAACTGTTCCCAGTTCAGACAGCCATGTAAAACAACTGTTTTCCAGTTCAGACAGATACACAACTCGTTTTCCAGTTCAGACAGAGTAAACTACTGTTTCGGGAGTTCAGACACGCATTTGAACAACTGTTTCAGTTCAGACAGAGCTAGAACAACTGTTCTCAGTCCAGACAGAACCGTACAAACTGTTTCCAGTTCAGACAGAGATAAACAACTGCTTTCCAGTTCAGACAGAGTAAACAACTGTTTCCAGTTTCAGAACAGACGTAAACAACTGTTTCCAGTTCAGACAGACCGTAAACAACTGTTTCCAGTTACAGGACAGACCCGTAAACACAACTGTGTTCCTAGTCCATGACAGCACCGTAACACAATAGTCTTCACAGTTCCAGACAGACGCTAAATACACTGTTTCCCCACCGTCAGACCAGAGTAAACAACTGTCTCCAGTTCAGACAGAGTAAACAACCTGTTCCAGTTCAGACAGGCAGCTAACAACACTTTTGTCCCAGTCTCCAGACCAGACAGCGTAAACAACTGTTCTCCTAGTTCAGTGACAGATCTCGTAAAACATACTGTTTCCAGTTCCAGCACAGAGTAAACGAACTGTTTCCCAGTTCAGACAGAGTTACAAACTAACTGTTTCCAGTTCAGTCAGAGTAAGACCCAACTGTTTCCATTTCAGGACAGAGTAAACAATCTAGTTTCCAGTTCAGGACAGAGTAAACAACTGTTTCCAGTTCAGACAGATCGCGTAAAACTGTTTCCAGTTCAGACAGCAAGTTAAACAACTGTTTCCAGCCTTCAGACAGAGTAAGCAAACTGTTTCGCGAGTTCAGCGACAGAGTAAACAACTGTTTCCAGTTCAGACAGATCATAACATAACTTGTTTCCCAGTTCAGACAGAGTTAAACAACTGTTTCAGTTCAGACAGAGTTAAACAACTGGTTCTCCAAGTCTGGTTCAGACAGAGTAAACAACTGTTCCAGTTCAGAACAGAGTACAGGCTGTGTCCATAGTTTCAGACTAGGAGTAAACAATCTGTTGTGCCACTTCAGACAGAGTAAACAACTGCTTTCCAGTTCAGGACAGAGTAAACAACGTCTTTTCCAGTTCAGACAGAGATAACAACAAACTGTTTCCAGTATCAGACAGAGAAACAACTGTTCTCCAGTTCAGACAGAGTAAAACATAACTGTTTTCCAGTTCAGAAGAGTAAACAAACTGTTTCCCAGTCTCAGAACAGAGGTAAACAATGTTTCCAGGTTTCAGACAGCTAGTATAAACCCGAACTGGTTTCAGCTTCAGACAGGAGTAAACCAAACTGTTTTCAGTTCACGACAGACGTAAACACTGTTTCCAGTTCAGACAGACGTAAACATCTGTTCCATTTCAGACAGAAGTCAAAAAACTGTTCCTCCAGTTCAGACAGATGTAAACATACTGTTTCCAGTTCAGAACACGGGAGTAAACACAACCTGCTCGTTCCAGACAGGCCATAAAAACTGTTCCAGTTCAGACCAAGAGCTAAACAACTGTTTACCGTTCGAGACAACTAAACAACTTGTTTCCAGTTTCAGACAGAGATAAAACAACTGTTTCCAGTCAGACAGAGTAAGACAAACCTGTTTCCAGTTCAGACAGAGTAAACACATACTGTCTTCCGTTCAGACAGACGTAAACAACTGTCTTCCAGTTCAGCATCAGAGTCAACACAACTGTTTCCCATGTCCCAGACAGAATAAACAACTTTTCCAGTTCAGACAGAGTAAACAACTGTTTCCAGTTCAGAAGATGTAAACAACTGTTTCCAGTTAGCAGCTCCAGAGTAAACAACTTGTTCCCAGTTCAGAACAGACGTAAACAACTGTTCTCCTAGTTCATGGAGCAAGAGTTAAACAACATGTTTCAGTTTCAATCACGATGTAAACACTGGTTTCCCAGTTCAGACAGACGTAAAACAACTGTGTCCAGTTCAACAGAGTAACACCACTGCTCTTCCAGTTCAGCCAGCTAAGTAACACCACTCGTTTCCAGTTCAGACAGACGTAAACACTGTTTCCAGTTCAGACCAGAAGTAAACAACTGCTTTCCAGTTCAGACACGAGGTACACAACTCGTTTCCACGTTCAGGGGAAACCAGCAGTAGAACCAACTGTTTTCCAGTTGCAGACAGCAGTTACAACCAACTCGTTTCCAGTTCAGACACGAGCCTAAACAACTCCGTCTCATCCAGTTTGACCCTCAACCTCACACTCACCTTCCGCACAGACGCTAAGACAACTTGCTTCCAGTATCAGACAGAGCTACAAACACTAGTTATCCAGTGTCAGACCAGAAAGTATAACAACCTGTCTTCCAGTCCTAGACAGACGGTGTAAAACAACTGTTCCAGCTTCCAGACAAGAGTAAACAATCTTTGTTGTCAGTTTCAGACAGAGTGTCAAACAACTGCTTCACTCATCCCAGTTCCAGCAGCTAAGTAAACAACATGTTTCCAGTTCCAGACAGAAGTTAAACGAACTGTTTCCAGTTCAGATCAGAAGTCAACAACTGTTTTCCAGTCAGACACGCTACGGCTAAACAACTGCTTTCCAGTTTCCGACTAGAGTAAATCAACTTTTCCAGTTCAGACAGATGTAAGACAACTGTTTCCAGTTTCGAGAACAGAAGCGCAAACACTGTTTTCCATTTTCGACAGAGCTAAACAACTGGTTTCCAGTTCAGACAGAGTAAACACTACTGTTCTCAGTTCAGACAGAAGTCAACAACTGTTTCCAGTTCAGACCGAGTAGCAACACTGCTTTCCAGTTCTAGAACGAGTAAATCAACTTTTCCTGACAGAGTACAACAACGTTCAGTTCAGGACAGAGTAAAAACTTGTTTCCAGTATCAGACAGAGTAAAACTTGTTTCGCAGTTCGCGAGTTAAACAACTGTTTCCAGTTCAGACCAGCAGTAACAAACTGTTTTCCATGTTCAGACAGAGTAAACAACTGGGTTTCCGAGTTCAGACGGGCAGTAAACAACGTGTTCCAGTTCAGACAGAGAACAACTGTTTCCAGTTTCAGACAGGTAAACAACTGTTTCCTAGTTCAGACAGAGTAAACAACTGTTTCCAGTTCAGACAGATGTAAACACTGTTTCCAGTTCCAGACTGAGTAAACATCTCGTTTCAGTTCCAGACAGAAGTAACAACTGTTTCCAGTTCAGACAGAGGTAAACAACTTGTTTCTTTCGTCTTCTCGGTTATGGCTGCGTGTTACAGAACGGGGGATTACACCCTTGTTTCATTCATATG
>JAJSRW010000088.1:0-32500 GCA_022414725.1 Microglena sp. YARC
GCTCATTCCATACTAAGCACCGATTCATTTTTACATCGAAGGTACGGCGTTCCACCCTCCATAGAGTCCTCGCCCAGTATGTTGGGGTCAGAAGCTTGGCAAACGCAGAAAGCATGCGCAACCATTTAACACAAAAAAGGGAGCCATGAGCAGTGTGTGGATGGTTTATCAGGGTGAGGTTGTTGGGGGTATCAGCGGTTAGGGTTGGCTTGGGTTGGGGGTATCAGGGTCGGGTTTACTGGGTTGGTTGGGGGTATTAGGGTTGGGGTGGGACCACTGAGGTATTTGGGGTTGCGGTGGTATATGGGAGGTATCAGGAGTGAGGTTCCAGCGGCCCACTATTAGAGCAGTCTCTGAGGCGACTGCCGCACAATACAATGAACTCATCCTGTCACCAATCATGCCCCCCCCCACCCCCTTCCCACCTTTAACCTCCTGTCCATCACCAACGACTCACCGCACATCCCACACTCCACTCACACGCCTACCCACCTACACACACCACACACCCCTACTCCACCCCCCCCGAACCCCACTCACGCATGCTCTATGTCGACCACGTGAGACGAGCTCGTCCAGGTCCACTGTAAGAAGCGATACTCAAGGTGGGACCAGCCCACGTGCCGTCACCACATCCGTCAATGCCCTCCACAGTACTTCTTTGCTGCCTATGTTATATTTGCTGTCAGCTCCTCCAGGATCGTGATGGCGGAGGGTGTGGTGGGACAACTTGCGAAGGGCGGCTGCTCACAATGTATGACATGTATTGTGATATGCAATGATAATTGTCATGTGTATTCCTGTATGTGTATTTTGTGTATGAGTAGGAATGCGTATTCGTGTAGGTGTGTGTTCATGGGTAAGGTGTATTTGTGTGCGTGTATTTGCGTTTGTAATCTGCCCAATACTGTCGCACTGGCAGCCTCATCTGCCAATGTTTAACAACCAGCTGCTCAGGTGGTGGCATGAGGGTTTGGTGGTGGGACAACTTGCGAAGGGCGGTGCTCACCTATGTCTTATAACGTATGTATTAGAGATGTGTATGTAACGTATGTTACAATCCAGGGGGTACCAGTTAAGGCTGTATGTACGTCTTATACAACTCCATATGGTAGGCCAGTTAGGCTAAAGGTACTCTGAACCGAATCCCAAACATAATTAAGAAATAAATAATAATACTTTCCGGAAGAATGTATGCTTCTGAAGAATTTTTTAAACTGAATTTTGTAACTGAATTTGTAACTGAATTTGTAACAGAATTTTGAGCTAACTTTCCGGAAGATGTATGCTTCTGAAGATCTCACACTGCGTGTGGGGAATGTCGTGTGTATTATCAGGTCGGTGTATTCGTGTTTATGTGTAGTCTATTCTATATATATTGTGCACTTATATACGAGGATATTCGTGGCGCATGCGAATTAAATAATTCTAATGCATCATGTGTATTAGAATGGAGGTGTCATTAGTGTGTACCGCGTAATCTATTATAATGTAATTATGTGTATTATATGGAGGTGTATTTCATGGTATTTGGTGTATTCATGTATGTGGTGTATTAGTTGCTAAATTATATTATTCAAATAAATATAATAATAAAAACATAGCAGTACCTTGAGGTGGATGTGCTGTTGTTTCAGCACTCTCAGCATCCATTTGGGAGCAGTTGCTACACAAAACCCAATATCAACATAATAAAAAATATACATACATATACGTAATAGTACGCATACATTTGAACACCTAGAGGCGCGATCGTGCTGTTTGTTCGAGACACTCTCCCACACCATGTGGTGCAGCAGTTGCTAACAACAACCATATCACATAATAAAACAAATATACACTATAATGACATACATATCACACGACAAATGCTCACCAATGATAGGAGAAAGTCGTATCGAAAATAGGAACGTTAAGGTGGTATTGCTGATAAATTCAAAAAGCACTACTCAGCAAATCCAATGAAAAGAGATAGGTAGAGTAGAGCAGTTGCTACCACACAATCAGCATAATAAAACAAATTACACATCTATATCACAACATAACATACATAAACAATTACATAACATACAACACTTAAGGTGGATGTGCTAGTCTCAACACTCCTCGCAAGATTCACCCATGGTGACAAGCAGCTTCCCTTGCCGAGCGAACATCATTGCCACAGAGATGACTGAGCAAGACTGGCGAGCTTTCTCTGCACCATTGCCTGTGTATGGGGGTGGTTGGTGATGGTGGTGTGGTGGGATGGTGATCAAGATGACTGAGCAAGAACTGCGAGGACTTCCAACTGCGGACAATGTCCTGTGATAAAAGGAGTAGTGGTGTGGTAAGGTTGAGTATAGTGTGTTCGTGGAGAGTGATAGGAGTGGTGGAGACAAAAATGATGACCTGCATGCAGATTTACTGCGCAGATTTACTCACTGCACCATTACCGTGTGTAATGGGTGGTGGGTGTGTGGTGGTGTGTGGTGTGTGAGTGGTGACAGATGACTGAGCAAGACTGCGAGCTTCTCTGCACCATTTCCGTAAAGTTTGTAGGTGTGGTCGGTGGTGGTTTGTATGTCGAGAGAGTGAGATATTGTTAGGTGGATAGTGGGGGAGAGGTGTAAGGGGGGGTGCGAGTAGTTGTGAGTAGATAGAGTGACTAAGCAAGATATATTCACAAGTGTGATAGTGGGAATGTTAGCGAGAGCGGGAGTGGATTTGGGTGGGTGTTAGGTAAGTGTTGTGTGGTGGGATAGAGTTGTTGTTGTGGTGGTAGTTGGTGGTGTGGTGGAGATGAATGAGCCAGATGACTCGCGAGCTTACTCTGCATCATCATTTAATCCTAAGGTGTGTAATGGTGGGTGTGGTGTGATGTTGGTCTGGTGGTTGAATGTGTGGTGTTTGGTGTTGAGGATGAATAGACCTGAGAGACAAAAGGCGCAGAGCCTCTGTTTGTTGGAGAATAGGTGGTTGTGGGTGGTAGTAGTGGTGGTAGTGGTAAGTGTGGTGGTGTGGGTGGTGTTTGGGTGTTTGTGGTGTGATGGCGTAATGGTGGTTGAGGTGGTGAGTTGGTGTGGATTGTGTATTTGAGACGAGATAATGAGCGGATGTTGGTGTTGGTGGTGGAATAGGTTGAGTAGATGGATAGAATATGTCTGGTGTGGTAGGTGGTTGTAGTGAGGTGGTGTATTGTGGTGAGTGATGGGTGTTGATTGGTAAGTGGTGGTGGTGGGTAGCGCATAGTATTTAGGGATGTAATCAATCATAAAGGTTCCCAAGATTATGGGCCCACTATGTGATATGATATTGCCACGAATAATCTCATTTGGCGATATTATATGATATCGTCAATACAATCACACTTATATGTAAAATATTTCACTCGCCATTTGCGTCCGTCATCGAAGATGGTGAAATACTGCCCAACACCTGTCTCTCTTTCTCGTCACATGCCGTCATAGCCCGCTACCACTGGACACCACATACTTACGATACCCCCCCCCCCTCTTCCCCTCCCCTCCTTCCCTAACCCAGACAAGTGCCCCCCCCCATCCCCATAGTTCCTCTACACCAGACACAGATGCCACCCTCACTCACGCCAGGGTTTCAGTCGTGAAGAGTAGTAGAGAACTTGTGCCAACCGGCCTCTCCTTCTGATATGCTCAAAGCCGTTTCCATGGTACTACCAGTAGGCATACCATTCCCCCCCCCCCCCCCCCGTCCCCCCTCCTCCCGCCTCCAGTCCTCCCCTCTACACCAAGGACGAGTTGCCCCCCTCCCCACCCTCGTCCCCCTCTACCACCTCACTAGTGCCCCCCTACACTTTCACCGCCAGGGGTTTCAGTCGTGAAGATAGTGAGATGCTGCCAACACGGCCTTCTCTTCTGACCCAATGCCGTCATAGCCGCTAGCATGAGGTCATCTACAGTAGCTACCATTGGTGCCCCCCCCCCCCTCACCCCCCCTCCCTCCCCCTCTTACCACCTCACAAGTGCCCCCCTCCCCACCCCTCGTCCCCCATGTAACCACCAGGACTAGTGCCCCCTCACTCACGCCAGGGGTTCCCTCATTGAACAGTAGATGCTGCACAGCACCTGCTATTTTCCGACAAAGCAACATAAGCCGCCACCATGGGTGCCACCAGACCTCCATTGTTGCCCTCTCCCCCCCCCCCCTCTCCCCTCTACCACTCCACAAGTGGCCACATCACTCACCGCCAGGGGTTTCTCGTCATGAAAATGGTTAGGATTGCTGCCCAAACACGTCTCTCTTCCGACAAAGCCGACATAGCCGCTACCATGGGCGCCACCATAGCTCCTGGCATCATAGGGCCCAGGGCGCCACGCATTACGCGTGTTGAAGCGGAAAGCATGAAGCTCAGGGATAGGAGGCCTGTAATGGTAATGTGGGGGATGTAATTAACTCTTTCACAATAGATAAGCATGAATGATTGCTCCTTACACGTACCAAAGAGCCCTAGGGCGCCAGGCATTTACGCTTAAGCGAAGGCATAGCTCAAGGGATAGGGAGGGCCTGTAATGTGTAATGTGTGTGTGTAATTAACTCTCTTCCAGCAATTGATAGCGGTTGAATGATTCCTCCAGTCCACAGGGTTGCCAAAGAGAACCACAAGCCACGCATTTGACGAGGAAGCGAAAGGGCATGGCCAGGATGGAGGACCTTTTACCAATTACATTTTACATTTAAATTTCATTTAAAGTCTACTGACAACCCACGAGCTCTTATCGACTCTTGCCCTTAAAAAAAAAAAAAAGGAAACACCAGCAAAAAAAAACATTACGATCAGGGGCGTGTCGAGGGACAAACAAATCAGGCCTGTATGGTAATGGGGTGTTAAACAATTGATAGCAGTGAATCCAGAATCAGTTTTCCAACAATTTTTTCCACAGTTATAGTGACATCAGTGATAATGATCAGCGAACATACTTCCACATGATAGTGAATTCAGTGAATCAGTTTTCCATCCATGGGTAGCCCAAAGGCTCCATGGCAGTATTAAGCTCATGGGTGAAGCGGAAGGGCGTGCGCTCAGAATGGGAGGGCCTGCAATATGAGGTGTGTATTAATACAATCATAGTTGCATGCAATGGCAAAGCGGAATGCTACACGCCAGATCAGAAAGGCTTGCGCTCAAGGATAGGGAGGGGCCTGCAATGGTCATGAGTGGAAGTATCAAAGACATTCCATAGTTGAGCGAATGGTAATGCGGAAAGGGCTGCGCGCGCTCAGGGCAAAGGCCCTGTGATGGTAGTCTGGGTGTAAACTCTTCACCCCTACTACTAAACTACTTCACTGGTCACTTGCCGCTGCGCCTGTCCCCCCAAACCGCTATACCCGAAGTCAATGAGAATCCGCTCCGTCCCCCTCCCCCTTCTCCTCCGCCTCCCCTCTCCTCCCCTCCCCCCCCCCCCTCCTTTACACCAATTCCTACCCCCCACTACACTCATTTCCAACCCCTCCTACTTCTACTACTACTAAAGTACTTCACTGTCATCGCACCACTTGTTCCTGTCCCAAAAGCTGTACCCAAAGTCAACGGGAACCAGCTCCTCCCTTTCCTTCCCTCCCCCTCCCCCCCCCCCCTTCTCCTCCCTTCCCTCCCCCTCGCCCCACCCCACCCCTTCTCCTCCCTTTTCCCTCCCCTCCCCTGCTACTCACACTCCATCCTCCACTACACTCCCTAACTCCTAAACATACTTCAAACTACCACACTGTCACTACTGTCACTTGCCAAAGCTGAGCCTGTCCCCAAAGCTCCATCCAAATCTAATGGAACCAGCTCTCCTCCCACCTCCACCTCCCATTTCAAATTCCACTCCCTACTCCTGCTCCTCCTCTCTTCTACTGCTACAATACCTCCTCCATCACACCTCACAAACACCTTCATAGGTCCTGAGCAACTCCACCCAGCACCACCACTCCACCACCCCTGTTCTTGCCAAAACGTGCAGCTTACCCGAAGTCTCAAACACTGGGAATACCCACAACTCTCCTCCCCACTCCCCCTCCACCCAACCACTTCCGTGACCCCCACCCACACCACGCCACACCACTGGGGCTACGACTGACGCTGGTGCCCTGTTCCAAAGCTGTAACCCGACCATGGAACGTCAACTCAACACAACACTCTTTACTCCAACTCCCTACCGCCAGTCCCATCCTCTCCCTCTACCCTCCTACTGGCCTCCTAAACTTTCTAAAATAAACACTTCACTGCCACACCAACCAGTCACCCCCACTGTTCCTGTCCAAAGCTGTACCCAAAGTCCATCATGGAGAGTGCTCAAACCGACATCCTCCCCTTCCCCCCCCTCCTCCCCCGTCCCCCCCCCCACCCCACCCACCCACACACAACAACATTACTCCAACTCCCTTACCCTCCATTCCACCCTCCTACCCACTCCTCCTACTACTAAAACACTTCACTGCCACTCACGCTGTGCCTGTTCCAAAGCTGGCTACCCGAAGTCCATGGGAACCCACAATCGCTCACACTCCTCCCCTTCCCCCCCTCCTCCCGTCCCCCCCCCACCACCCCCCCCCCCGCCCCGCACCACACACCACCACCCACACACAAACACGACTTCACTCCAACTCCTACCAAACCACCCCATTCCATTCACCCCGACTCCTAGCTGACCCCTCCTACTCCTCCTCTACTAAAACACTTCACTGCCACTCACGCTGTGCCTGTTCCAAAGCTGTACCCGAAGTTCATGGGAACCCGCTCTCCTCCCCCTTCCCCCCCCTCCTCCCCCTCCCCGCCCCCCCCCCCCCCCCCCGCACACACACACACTTACTCCAACTCCTACCCCACTCCATTCCACCCCTCCTCCTCCTCCTACTAAAAAACACTTCAATGCTGCCACTCACACACCGCTGTGCCTGTTCCAAAGCTGTAAGCCAACACAGACGGAAGTCCATGGGAACCCCTCTCCTCCCCCTTCCCCCCCCCCCTCCCCCCCCCCCCCCCTCCCCCCCCCCCCCCCCCCCCCCCACACAACACAACTTACTCCAACTCCTACCCCACTCCCATTCCACCCTCCTACTCCTCCTCCTACTAAAACCACTGGCACTCACCGCTGTGCGCCTGTTCCAAAGCTGTACCCGAAGTCCCATGGAACCCGCTCTCCCTTCCCCCTCCCCCCCCACACTCCACACCACAACACCCCACCTCCCCCCTTCCCCCCCCCCCCCCCTCCCCCCCCCCCCCCCCCCGCCCGCCCCCCCCCCCCCCCCCCCCCCCCCCGCCCCCTCCCCCCCACCCGCCCCCCTCCACACACACTTACTCCAACTCCTACCCACTCTTACCCATACCACCCCTCACGTCCTCCTACTAAACACCAACCACTTTCACTGCCACTCACCGCTGTGCCCTGGGTTCCAAAAGCTGTACCCACAAGTCCCATAGGGAACACCGATCCTATGGAACCTCCCCTGAGAGTCCCCCACATCCCTCCTTCCCCAACTCTCCCGTCCCCTCCCCTCCTTTCCACATTCACTCACACTCCTCTCCAACTCATACTTCTAACTACTTTCACTGCCACTTCACCGTATGTGCCTGTCCCAAAGCTGTACCCAAAGTCGATGGGAACACAAACCAAACTCCGCCTGTAGACTCGTCTATGAGTATATTCTGGAGATTCGATCGCCCACTCACGCATGGTTAGCCGAAGAAATCAGAGACGCATGTTGCACTAAGCTGCAGAACACGCAAAAGCGCGTTTTAGGGATTGTAGGGTTAGTTCTCTTTCTCCCTTCGAAGGAGCGCTGTCTATTCGAGATCTTGCAGGGCTTACCTGGCAACTGCTTGTTTTGAGAGTTTAGGGAGAGTTTTAGGGTTGCTCACATGGCAAACTGGTGGACTTATAGTTGAGGTATTAGGGGATTTTGAGGTTTCGTTTCTGTGCACAAGCTGCATGCCAGGGTGTTTCTGCATTTTTTTTATTTAAGGGTTTAGGGGGTTAGGGTACCTAAGAAGCTGTTGCAAGCTGCCTGGGCAACTGCACTTTTAGGGGTTTAGGGTTTAGGGAGGTGTTGCAAGCTGCCAGGCAACTGCACGTTTTAGGGTTAAGGGTGTTAGTTTTTGGTTTTAGGAAGGTGTTGCAAAGCTGCCAGCTGGCGGACTGCACATTTTAAGGTTGGTGGTTAAGGGTTTTGGGGTTAGGAAGGTATTGCAAGCTACCTGGCAACTGCATGTTTTAGGGTTTAGGGTTTAGGGAGGTGTTGCAAGCAGCCTGGCAACTACACGTTTTAGGGTTTAGGGTTTAGGAAGGTGTTGCAAGCAGCCTGGCAACTACACGCTTTAGGGTTTAGAGTTTAGGAAGGTGTTGCAAGCTGCCAGGCAACTGCTCGAAGTGATTCAAAAATTGTAGGCTTGTATTGCTTGTATTGCTTGCTTGCTTCAATATTGCTTATCCTGACGCATATTTCAGGCTAGTGTTGCTCATCTTCTACTGCTTGTGGGCCAAGAGCAAGGCATTCACCAATGCCCATGATGATATATAAAGTCCCCTTTGACTCTGCCAAGCTGCGGGCACATTTGGAGTCCAGTAGGGCACCAGGAAAACGTAATCATCATCATCATCATCATCATCATCATCATCATCATCATCACCATCACCATCATCATCCTCATCCTCCTCCTCGTCATCGTCGCTGTCGTTGTCGTCATTGTCGTTGTCGTTGTCGTCATCATCAGCATCATCATCATCATCATCATCATCATCATCATCACCACCATCACCATCATCAATAACTTATATTAACGCACCGAATGAAGTTTGCACGGTTGGCAATAAATTATATTAACGCACCGAATGAAGTTTGCACGGTTGGCAATAAATTATATTAACGCACCGAATGAAGTTTGCACGGTTGGCAATAAATTATATTAACGCACCGAATGAAGTTTGCACGGTTGGCAATAAATTATATTAACGCACGAATGAAGTTTGCACGGTTGGCATAAATTATATTAAACGCACGAATGAAGTTTTGCACGGTTGGCAATAAATTTACATTAACGCACCGAATGAAGTTTGCACGGTTGGCAATAAATTATATTAACGCACCGAATGAAGTTGCAACGGTTGGGCAAATAAATTACATTAACGCACCGAATGAAGTTTGCACGGTTGGCAATAACTTATATTAACGCACCGGAATGAAGTTTTGCACGGTTTGGCAATACATTATATTAACGCACCGAATGAAAGTTTTGCACGGTTTGGCAATAACTTTATATTAACGCACCGAATGAAGTTTGCACGGTTGGCAATAACTTATGTTATCGCACCGAATGAAGTTTGCACGGTTGGCAATAAATTATATTAACGCACCGAATGAAGTTTGCACGGTTGGCAATAACTTATATTAACGCACCGAATGAAGTTTGCACGGTTGGCAATAACTTATATTAACGCACCGAATGAAGTTTGCACTGTTGGCAATAAATTATATTAACGCACCGAAAGAAGTTTGCACGGTTGGCAATAATTATATATTAACGCAGCCGAATGAAGTTTTGCACGGTTGGCAATACATTATATTAACGCACCGAAATGAAAGTTTGACGGGTTGGGCAATAACTTATATTAACGCACCGAATGAAGTTTGCACGGTTGGCAATAACTTATATTAACGCACTGAATGAAGTTTGCACGGTTGGCAATAACTTATATTAACGCACCGAATGAAGTTTGCACGGTTGGCAATAACTTATATTAAAGCACCGAATGAAGTTTGCACGGTTGGCAATAAATTATATTAACGCACCGAATGAAGTTTGCACGGTTGGCAATAACTTATATTAACGCACCGAATGAAGTTTGCACGGTTGGCAATAAAGATTCTCTGGGCACAGCCTGCGCTTTGAGGAGGGCCTCGCGAAGCAAATCATTGGGCATCTGCGTGGCAAGGCGTGAAGAATTTGAATTTGAATTTAAATTTCTACATGCTTTTTTAGCCAACTCTGGGCTGCTCACCGTCTTCCAATTCGTCAAGGGGGGAAAAGAACAGGGTAGGTGCCATTCGTTAAAAAATAACTGCTTTGTTAGGCATGCGTTCATTGAGTGCTTACCCCCCCCCCCACCCACCACCCACCCCCACCCACCCACCCACCCACCCACCCACATATACCTACACCCACCCACCCCCACCCACACACAAACAAACATTAAAAAAGAAGACGAATAAGAAGATAAAGATAAAGATGATGAGGAGAAGATAAAGAGGAGAAGATGATGAGAAGATTCAGATAAAGATAATGAGGCGTGTAGAAGATTCAGATAAAGATAATGAGGAGAAGATATAGGTAAAGATGAGGAGGAGAAGATAAAGAGGAGAAGATGATGAGAAGATTCAGATAAAGATAATGAGGAGAAGATTCAGATAAAGATAATGAGGAGAAGATAGAGGTAAAGATGAGGAGGAGAAGATAAAGAGGAGAAGATGATGAGAAGATAAAGATAAAGATAATGAGGAGAAGATAAAGGTAAAGATGATGAGGAGAAGAAGATGAAAAAGAAGATGATGAATTAAAGAACAAGGCTGGTAGTCTAGAACCCCTCTTTCACCACTACAGTCTTTCAATCATGAGTGATTTGAACGATTTGAGCTCTGTAATGCTGCAAAAGCAAGTTCGAGCCAATTGTGCAAAAAACCTGCATTTGGGCTTGAAGCAAATGCCTTTAATGCTATTTGTTGAAGTCAAAGTCAAGAAGTCAAAGTCAAAGTCAAAGTCGAAATGTCAAAGTCAAAGTCAATGTCAATGTCAAAGTTAAAGTCAAAGTCGAAAAGTCAAAGTCGAAGTCGAAGTCAAAGTCCGAGTCGAAGTCAAAGGCAAAGAAGACCCACCAAGGAGCCGTAAGACCACCACCATCTAACAGAGCGTAATTTCGATATAAATCAAATGAACAGGAGTCAGGGATTTTTTCCTATTATATATAGCGATCGCTATTTTTAACCCCGTTTAATCAAAATTATCATTATAAAAAAAAAAACGGAAAAAGTTGTTCTCGTTTTTTTGACCTAAATGCACCTAAAAAGCATCAAATAGCTATAAAAAGCACTAAAACGCTGTCCCTGGAGGAGACCTAAATCCGCAAAGCTAGAAATAACCCACTTTCAGATTTGAAAAAAAATCGAATGCATGAGTTGGTGGTTGGCCCCAGCGCAAGCGGAATGGCTGGCCCCTCAACCTCACGCCTCCTAATGAGGCGTAACACTTCTTAATTTATTTATCCAGAAGTATCTAGAACCCCCTTTCACCACCACAAGCCGCTCAATTCTTGAGTTGGGGCCCAACAATGGTGAAAAAACAATTCAAGCCCAATAGTGCAGGTCAAAGGCAAAGGCAAAAACAAAGGCCCAACAAGGAGCTGACAGATGCAACTGCCGACAGAGCATAGCATCAAAATATATGAAATGAATAGGGCACCTAGTACAGGGTACTTTCATTGACCAAATTGGCCAGCGCTTTAGCGCACTTGATAAAAACAAAGTGCGCTTTGTAGTGCAAAAAGCGCAAACACTGCTTGCTGCGCCCACAGGGGGTTGCAAAAAACTGCGCAAACACGCAGTGGGGCTCTAAAAGGCAGCGCGCCAGCGTGCAATAGCGCGTGCTTGGAAGTACCCTGACCTAGTGGTCTAACCTCTCACTTTTGCGTGCACCAAGTTGAGCCCAGCAGTGGTGGCTGCAGCTATTTATGTAGGTATCTATATATTTATTTATTTACCCAGAAGTAGTCTAGACAACCCCTATCACCACCACAGTCTCTCACTTTCGCGTGCACCGAGCTGAGCCCAGCAATAGTGGCTGCAGCTATTTATGTATTGATTAATTTATTTACCCAGAAGTAGTCTAGGACCCCCCTTTCACCACCACAGTCTCTCATTTTTGCGCGCACTGAGTTGAGCCCAGCAGTGGTGGCTGCAGCTATTTATGTAGGTATCTATAGATTTATTTATTCACCCAGAAGTAGTCTAGAAACCCCTATCACCACACACAGTCTCTCACTTTCGCGTGCACCGAGCTGAGCCAGCAGTGGTGGCTGCAGCTATTTATGTATTGATTAATTTATTTACCAGAAGTAGTCTAGGACCCCCCTTCACCACAACAGTCTCTCACTTTCGTGCGCACTGAGTGAGCCCAGCAGTGTGGCTGCAGCTATTTATGTAGGTATCTATAGATTTATTTATTCACCCAGAAGTAGTCTAGAAACCCCCTATCACCACCACAGTCTCTCATTTTTGCGCGCACTGAGTTGAGCCCAGCAGTGGTGGCTGCAGCTATTTATGTAGGTATCTATAGATTTATTTATTCACCCAGAAGTAGTCTAGAAACCCCTATCACCGTTCACCACGAGTCTCTCACTTTCGCGTGCACCGAGCTGAGCCCAGCAGTGGTGGCTGCAGCTATTTATGTATTGATTAATTTATTTACCCAGAAGTAGTCTAGGACCCCCCTTCCACCACAACAGTCTCTCACTTTCGTGCGCACTGAGTTGAGCCCAGCAGTGGTGGCTGCAGCTATTTATGTAGGTATCTATAGATTTATTTATTCACCCAGAAGTAGTCTAGAAACCCCCTATCACCACCACAGTCTCTCACTTTCGCGTGCACCGAGCTGAGCCCAGCAGTGGTGGCTGCAGCTATTTATGTATTGATTAATTTATTTACCCAGAAGTAGTCTAGGACCCCCCTTCCACCACAACAGTCTCTCACTTTCGTGCGCACTGAGTTGAGCCCAGCAGTGGTGGCTGCAGCTATTTATGTAGGTATCTATAGATTTATTTATTCACCCAGAAGTAGTCTAGAAACCCCCTATCACCACCACAGTCTCTCACTTTCGCGTGCACCGAGCTGAGCCCAGCAGTGGTGGCTGCAGCTATTTAATGTATTGATTATTTATTTACCAGAAGTAGTCTAGGACCCCCTTCCACCACAACAGTCTCTCACTTTTGCGCGCACTGAGTTGAGCCCAGCAGTGGTGGCTGCAGCTATTTATGTAGGTATCTATATGTTTATTTATTTACCCAGAAGTAGTCTAGGACCCCCCTTTCACCACCACAGTCTCTCACTTTTGCGCGCACTGAGTTGAGCCCAGCAGTAGTGGCTGCAGCTATTTATGTAGGTATCTATTAATTTATTTATTTACCCAGAATTAGTCTAGGACCCCCCTTTCACCACCACAGTCTCTCACTTTTGCGCACACTGAGTTGAGCCCAGCAGTGGTGGCTGCAGCTATTTATGTAGGTATCTATATGTTTATTTATTTACCCAGAAGTAGTCTAGGACCCCCCTATCACCACCACAGTCTCTCACTTTCGTGCGCACTGAGTTGAGCCCAGCAGTGGTGGCTGCAGCTATTTATGTAGGTATCTATATATTTATTTATTTACCCAGAAGTAGTCTAGAAACTCCCTATCACCACCACAGTCTCTCACTTTTGCGTGCACCGAGTTGAGACCTGCAATGGCGGATGCAGCGCTGACCTTCCGGAAGTTGTCCAAGTAGACGAAACCTGCGGCAGTTTTAAAATGTAAATGATAATTAAATTAAAGCATTATAACTTCAATTTGATAATGAAACTCACTCAAGGTATAATGGAGCTGGGGTAGCCTCTTGGGCGTCTTGGCCCATGCACACACTTTCTGTATTCCATTCCAACACGCGTCAAGACCCTATTAGCATGCCTTGATCATAATGCACAGAGCACAACTCACTCAGAGGGGTACTGGAGATGGGCTTGCCTCTTGGACCAGACACGCACTTTCTGTACTCAATTTCAACACAGGTCGAGACCCCAGTCTTATCCCTTGATCATATTGCACAGAACACAACTCACTTAGAGGTGAAGTGGAGCTGGGCTTGCCTCCTGGCCCATACACACACTTTCTGTATTCCAATATTCCGCGTGTGAGGACCTTGTTCTCATCCCTGGATCATGTTGCACAGGAGGGAGAGGGGTGGGTGAGGTGGGTGAGGGTGAGGATAAGGGTCAACAGGTGCGTGTATGTGTAAGCATGCATGGGCTTGCATGGGTATATGGGTGCATGGGCATATGGGTGAAAGAAAGACCTCCGGACTCCAGTATGCTCAGGCTGCGAATCGAACCAACCTATCTGACAGGCATGGGATTCAAATTTCAAATTTCAAATTCTTACTCACCACGTATGCTTGGGCTGCAAACCGAACCCACCTAGCTGAGAGGCATGGGATTCAAATTTCAAATTTCAAATTCTGACTCACCACGTATGCTTGGGCTGCGAACCGAACCCACCTAGCTGAGAGGCATGGGATTCAAATTTCAAATTTCAAATTCTGACTCACTATGTATGCTCGGGCTGCGAATCAAACCCACCTTGTAATTAGCAGCTGCTCTTTCTATGGCTGTTGCTATGATCATCCCCATCACACAAACACTGGCCGATGGCCACTACACACATGTACATGCAGCACCATTACCAACCTCCCCCATGTATGTATGAGCGGGTCCCTTTCTACCACATAAAGGTACAGTACGTAGGGAGATCACCATAGTATGGCCCACCTAGCCACCTTGTCATCAGCAGCTGCTCTTTCTATGGCTTCCCCGAGAGTGCGTGTGTTGGGGACGAATCCTGCCAGCCCCAAGGACGGCGTCAGGGTATGACCTCATACGTGCGCAGACGGATGCTCTGGTAGACAGCCTGCGATGTACGTTAAGAAAGGGGGGCAGTGACTTATGAAGACTTTTTAGAAGAGTATATTTCGGATAGATTGTCATATTTGATATATATTTGTTATATATATATTTGATATATATCAAATATATTGCGGATAGATTGTCATATTTGATATATATATATATTTGATATATTGCGGATAGATTGTCATATTTGATATATATATATTTGATATATTGCGGATAGATTGTCATATTTGTCAAAAGAAAAAGATGTATTAAAGTATAACGAAAACCTGAGACAGTGAGGGATGCTTTGTATTGCATGCTATGCGGATGAGCGGGTCCCTCTTAGTTGATTGGGGTAATCAAGGATGGGGGCAGGGGTATAACCTCATACGTGCGCAGACGGATGCCTCTGGATAGACAGCCTGTGATGTGGGTTAAGAAAGGGGGGCGGTGAGGGATGCTTTGTATTGCATGCTATGCGGATGAGCGGGTCCCTCTTAGTTTAATGGGGTTATCATGGATGGGGTCGGGGGGTGACCTCAAACGTGCGCAGACAGATGCTTCTGGATAGACAGCCTGTGATGTGGGTTAAGAAAGGGGGGCAGTGAGGGATGCTTTGTATTGCATGCTATGCCGATGAACAGGTCCCTCTTAGTTTAAGGGGGTATCATGGATGGGGTCGGGGGGTGACCTTGAATTTGCGCACACGGATGCATCCAGATAGACTGGCTGTGATGTGGGCTAAGAAAGGGGGACTGTGGGGGATTATTTTTCTTCTACGTGGTTGTGCAGGTCCCACGTATTTGACTGGGGTAATCATGGATGGGGTCAGGGGGTGACCTTGAATGTGAACACACACGGATGCATGACCATGACCGCCATGACCACCACCACCACATGACCCCCCCTTCACACACACACCACCACCACCATGACCATGACCGCCATGACCACCACCATGACCACCACCACCACCATGACCCCCCCCCCCCTTCACACACACCACACCACCACCAGGGCTGTTTGCTGCAATGCCATTCATAGTCACAACACTTTCACACTGCCGACACCACCACCACCATGACCACCACCACCTACCAGGGCTGTTTGCTGCAATTCTTTTTCATACTCACAATCATTCACACCGCCCCACCCCACCACCACCACCATGACCACCACCACGACTACCACAACCACCACCACGACCTCCACAATCACCACCACGACCACCACCACCACCACCACCACCACCATGACCACCACCACGACTACCACAACCACCACCACGACCTCCACGATCACCACCACGACCACCACCACCACCACCACCACCATGATCACCACCACGTACCAGGGCTGTTCGCTGCAATTCCATTCATAACATCAAACAGCTGCTCAACCCGCTGATCGATCCTCACATCCTCTCCACCCTTGGCCAAAAAGTCATAACACCTGCATTGGGAGGAGGGTTTAGGGTTTAGGTTGATCCACACTACCTCGCCACCCTTGGCCAAAATGCCATAACACCTGCAATGGGATGAGGGTTTGGGGCTTAGGTCGATCCTCATATTCTCGTCACCCTCCTCCCACCGAAGGTTTTATGAGTTTATTGGGTGGAGGGTTTAGGGTTTAGGTTGATCCTCACATCCTCGCCACCAGCATATAACATACAAGTAGTCCCCCCAACCCCAACCCCTCCAACACACACACACATACATGACGCATCATCACAGTAAACTGTAATTCTCTTGGGCCTCTGCTTGCTGTCAAATACGTGCACGAGCGTGCCAAATCCAACTATGCAGGGGGGAGACTCATTCCCGCTCAAGGGAGCTGAAGGGGGCACAGAGCCCATGGCTGGCAGCAGCAAGCGTGACACAGACCAGTGTGTGTGTGTTTGTGTGTGTGTGTGTGGTGGTGGTGGTGGTGGTGGTGGTGGTGGTGGTGGGGGCATATAATAACATAAGCAGTCCCCCCACCCCACCCCAGTCCCACTTCACCCCACCCCACCCCCACCCCACCCTACCCCACCTCCCCCACACGCACACACACCCAAACACACACATTACTCTTCAAGCTCACCTGAAATCGTCACAGTAAACTGTAATCCTCTTGGGCCGCTGCTTGCTATCAAAGACGTGCACTAGCGTGCCAAATCCAACAATGCAGGGGGGAGACTCATCCCCGCCCAAGGGACCTCCAGCATGCACAGAGCCCATGGCTGGAAGCAACAAACATGGCCCAGCAGATGAGGCCCCGTAGTTGTTGGAGAAGGATTTGAACCAGCCAGAAAAGGTTGCCATATCCCGGCGCCCTATCTGCCCCGCTCTAGCTTTAGCCTGCAGCCACAAATGCAGGATTCAGTACAAGGTCTGGCAATTGGCTTGGCTTGGCTTGGCTTGGCTTGGCTTGGCTTGGCTTGACTTGACCTGACTTGAATTGATTGGCTTCCCATCAACCTTTGATTAAGGCAAAAATCCATCCTGTAAAAAACAAATTCCGCCCTATCTGCCCCGCTCTAGACTTAGCCTGCAGCCTCAAATGCAGGTTTCAGGACAAGGTCTGGCAATTGAGTTGGCTTGGCTTGAATTGACTTGCCTTGACTTGACCTGACTTGAATTTATTAACTTCCCTTGAACCCTTGATCGAGGCCAAAATCCGTCTTGTAAAAAACAAATCCTGCCCTATCTGCCCCGCTCTAGCTTTAGTCTGTAGCCATAAATGTGGTTTCCAGTACAAGTTCTTTAAAGGGTGCCTCAACAAGGGTTTAAGAAAACGGTATGCCCTATGCTGCATTTGAGGGGTCTTCGGCACCCTTTCATTGGTCTTTAAAGGGGGCATTTTGGGTGAGAGGGGTGCTGCAGGGGTGCAGAAAAGGCCACCAAGCCCCAAATTTGCAGTGCTACATGTACCCTTTTATTTTGCTTGGAAGGGTGCGTTTTGGGTGAGAGGGGTGCCGCAGGGGTGCAGGATAGGGTGCCAAAGTGTGTCACACTCCACAGCAAGGACAGCACAAGCCACATGCTGATTTGAAAGGTCTTTGCTACCCTTTTGTTTTGACTGTAAGGGTGCATTTTGTGTGAGAGGGGTGCCGCAGGGGTGCAGAAAAGGCCACCAAGCCCAAAATGTGCAGTGCTACATGTAGCACTCCACTCACAAGTGTTTTTGCAGGCGAAATGAGCTTTTGTGCCTTTTCAGCAAATGCCCTGGCAAATGCCCTGGCTGAACTGTAGCGGCCTGAGAGAAGCGGCCTTCCATCGTCCCCAAAAGCTGCTTGGAACAAGAGACCAAACTTCCGAGAAAATCTGCCCTTCCTGCCATGGCTGGGCAAGTCCTTTTAGCCTATTTGGACAACCCCTGGACTGTAACATACATACATGCATGCAGCAATCCACTCACCTCTGTTTTAGCAGGCGCAATAAGCTCTTGTGCCTTTTCAGCAAATGCCCTGGCTGAACTGTAGCGGCCTGAGAGAAGCAGCCTTCCATCGTCCCCAAAGGCTGCTTGGAACAAGGGACCAAACTTCCGAGCAAAATCTGAATTGATATCTCGCGGTTGAGAGGCATGCCCATGGGAGACGGCAGAGGAGCCCCCTACAGGCTTTCCCCTCAACATGCTCATCCCTGGGTCGGCTGCTGCTTCCATTGCAGTGTCCGCTGCGAGGTACCTATACAGGGATTGAAAAGTCGTGAAAACCTCTCAATCAAACAAGTTGCAAGTCACGTCCTAGACAGTGAGTAGTGCCTAAAGAACAGATGCAGGGCTGTACCGCCACTGTACAACAGGGTCGACAAGGTTGCATCCATCCATCCATCCATCCATCCATCCATCCATCCATCCATCCATCCATATGTACATACATACACACCACATACCAACACATAACCCACCTGCCGAATAGGTTAGGCCAAGCTTGCTCTGCATATATGTAGCGTGCCTCATCCATCTTTCCAGCTCCCAGCGCCCTCTCAATAGAGGCCTGATATGTATCCCAGCGCTGCAAAGTAGTGCATGACAATATATAGTTGATATTGTTTGTATGTATTACATTACATTACATTACATTACATGTTAAAGTCTACTTGACACCGCGAGGGTTTATGAGACTCTGTGCTTTAAACAAAAAGAAAAAAGCACCCACAAAGCAAAATGTGTGCATGTTTACAGTCCATGGGTGGCCGAATAGGCTAAAAGGACTTGCCCAACCTTAAAACAGGAAAGGCAGTTGAAGCAAGATTGTAACTTTGGGACCTCTAACATGAACGAACAACAGGAATCCAACCTAGCCCAAAGCCTGCCCCCTCACCTGAGCAGCTGCACCTGCCTAGCCTGGTACCAGGTGAACCTAGCCCAAAGCCTGCCCAAAGCCTGCCCCCTCCTCAACCTAGCCCAGATCCTGCCCCCTCCTCAACCTAGCCCAAAGCCTGCCCCCTCCTCAACCTAGCCCAAAGCCTGCCCAAAGCCTGCCCCTCCTCAACCTAGCCAAAGCCTGCCCCCTCCTCAACCTAGCCCAAAGCCTTCCCCCTCCTCAACCTAGCCCAAAGCCTGCCCAAAGCCTGCCCCCTCCTCAACCTAGCCCAAAAGCCTGCCAAAGCCTGCCCCTCCTCAACCTAGCCCAAAGCCTGCCCAAAGCTGCCCCCTCCTCAACCTAGCCAAAGCCTGCCCCCTCACCTGAGCAGCCACACCTGCCTAGCCTGAACTCACACCACCTCTCCTCACACATCACATACACATGCTCGCACACACAAACTCACACTCACACTCTCACACACACTCACACACACACACGCACACACACCCCCCCCCCCCACCCCCACCCCCCACCCCCACCCACCCACCACGCACACACACACACACACACACAAACTCTCCCCCCTCCCCCCCCCCCCCCCACACACACACACCACCACCACCCACACACACACACAAGTACCTGAGCCGGGTAAGTGAGGTCATCCACAGCCTGCACAAAGTCCGCCATCACAGAACTCTGAGATAGCTGCTCAAGTCGAGAGAGAGCCGGCCCTGCGCCCTGAGGCCCCCTGTCCTTGGGAGACAGGCCACTGATGGGCTATGCGTACTGGGCAGTACAGCTGCTGTGGGTAGAGGCAGCAGCTAGGGCCTCACAGCACAGGCATGAGGCACCGGCTTCTGGGCCTTTGGAGGTGAGGCGAGACAGCATTTGGTTGGTCCAGGGGAGGTAGGTAGCTAAAGGGACTGATCTCCATTGCCTGAGTTGGGGGTAGGCATGTGTGTGTGAGGAGAGGGGGTGTGGGTCCAGGTTGGGGGGGATGGGGGTTTGTGTGGTGAGAGGATGGGGGTTGGGTTAGGGATTTAGGTTGGTGGTAGGTAGGTAGCTAAAGGGACTGATCTCCATTGCCTGGGATGGGGGTGGCCGAACGTGTGTGTGGATAGAGGTGAGTGAGACAGCATTTTGGTTGGTCCAGGGGAGGTAGGTAGCTAAAAAGGACAGATCTACATTGCCTGAGTTAGGGGTAGGAATGTGTGTGTGAGAGGAGATGGGGGGTGAGTCTAGGTTGGGGTTGGGTAGTTGGGGGGTTGTGGTGGGTGGGGTTTGTGGTGGTGAGAGGTGTGGGGTTGGGGTTGGGGAGATTGGGGCCCGGGATTGGGGTGTGGGGTTTTATGGGGGTGAGATGTGTAGGGATGGGGTTGGGGTTATGGTTGGGGGGTGGGGTGAGGCGAGACAGCATTTTGTTGGTCAGGGGAGGTAGGTAGCTACAGGGACTGATCTCTCATTGCCTGAGTGGGGGGTAGGAATGTGTGTGTGTGAGGAGAGGAGGTGTGAGTCGAGGGGATGTGGAGGGCCCAAGGAGGGTAGGGTGGCCGGGTGGGGGGCAGGAGTGGGATGTTAGGGTGGGGGTGGGGGTGGGGCAGCTGCCTTGGGCAGGAATGTCCGAGTGGGGGGCAGGAGTGTGTGTGGGGGGGGAGAAGGGTGGTGGTGGTGGTGGTGGTGGTGGTGGTGTGGGGGGTAATATATATATATACTATATATATATATATATATATATTCAGGGTTGGGCTGGCATATGAACGTATAATCATACGTTCATATAATCATACGCATATTCATACGTATGATTTTTTCTCGAAACGTATATTCATATGTATGTACAAACGTATGAGTTGTGTACGTCGAAAAGTACAGAACGCTTCCTGGCATTTAACTTTCTCGGTTTTCATTCAATATTTTTGATTTAGATAGCTCATTGGAAAGCTACTGACCTCCTCTATCACAATATGCAATAAAATTAATCCTTTTTAAGTGTTACAATTTTGTTTAAAATTTTGCCCAAAGTTTGATTTAGATAGCCAGATATCAGGCACACATATCAGAGTGTCACATAGCCTTCCATTCCATTGAGCTCCCATGATGGCTCGGTGGATTGATGGCGCAAGCCTAGTGCGATTTGAACATGGACACTATTGCAATATAGTTATATTATTATACACGTATACAGTTATATACTATACCAACTGGCGTTGATTGGCTCCCTTAGATTGGCACCGCGCTTCTTCTCCAAGTTTGGGCGGGTGTTCACAAAGCTGAGGGCCAACCTCTCCGTTGAAAGAGGGGGAATATGATCTACATAGCTGCCAAAACTGACCTTGCCGAACAAGGTCTACGTTGATGAGGAGGTGGCCTTGGATGCCATGGGCCTTGAGGACTGGACGAGTAGCTGGCTGAGGGAGCTGCCTAGAAGCTGCGACATACTCACATACTTTTGACACCTGTAGCTGACTCAGGGAGCTGCCTAGAAAGATGACTTGAGCCTAGTGCAACGTGAACATGGTTACATAGACAGTATGTCAATATTATTGGCAGTGAATGGCTCTCTAAGATTGGCTCCGCGCTTCTCTATCGACGCGCTACTGGTCGTGATTTATGTTCTGAGATTTGGACAATCTAAACTTTGTCCGATTATTGTGTTTGGAGAGTTGATATGTGATGCCAATGAAATTAGCTACGCGGCAACATAACTTGAAAACCCATGTAAAAGTATTTTCTCGAGAATTGCCTAATTCCCAGGGCTCATACGTTTTCATTTACGTTTATACGCTTTACGTTCATACGTTTTATACGTTTATTACGGCATATAAAAATCAAAATATATGTTTGCTTCCCAACCCTAATATATATACACAGACATGATCACCCCCCCACCCACACCATTTTACAGGTAGGACAGCAAATTTGAGGCTAGATGGCCTTTTCTGCTCCCCTGCGCCACCCCTCTAACCCAAATGCACCCTTCCAAGCAAAATAAAAGGGTTCCGAAGACCAGGGGGCCTATAAAAAGTTCCTCATGTACCGCATGTCGGAATCGGGACCTAAAATGCATTAGGTATTTCCATCCTTCTACATGCAGCACTCCACACACACACGCACACTAACTCACACACACAAAATCACCCCCCTACCCACACCTTTCTACATGTAGCCACGGAACCCCACTGAAGCCACTGAACCCAGACAGGGCTGAGCAGTGTCGCGTCAAGCACCTCTCGAAACTCTTTAGAAGAAAAGGCATTGATGAACTGAACCCCAACAATCGTTTCACCAACAGGGCCCTGAGTTCGTGCCACAGTGATAATCTAGTTATACAATAAATAATACATTCATCATCTTCTAATCACATTTTTAATACAAATATACAAGGTATTTCCGTCCGTCTACACCAGGGTACTTCCAAGCGCGCGCTTTTGAGCGCTGGCGCGCTGCCTTTTCAGCCCCACTGCGCGTTTCGCGCAGTTTTTCAACCCCCTGTGGGCGCAGCAAGCAATTTGTGCGCTTTTTGCACTACCAAGCGCAGTTGTTTTCTTCTTCAAGTGCGCTAAAGCGCTGGCCAATTTGGTCAATGGAAGTACCCTGGTCTACACTGCCCGCGGCCGCACCTCTCAAGGTATTTCCATCCTTCTACACTGCCCAGCCCACTACAATACACTGCCCGGCCCCTACACTACACTGCCCTGCTCGGCCGCTACACTACAGTGCCCGGCCCCCACACTACACTGCCCGGCCACTACACGACACTGCCCGCGGCCGCACCTCTCAAACTCTTCACCCGCACGTTGCAGCTCAGCTGCACTCCTTGAGCTGTTGTCTCCCATCACCTCCAGCAGCAGGGGGAATCTGAGCGAGGATGGTCTCCCCCCTAGGGCTGAAGAAAGGGACATGGCACGCAGCAGGTGCTTCACCACAAGAGCCGTCAGTCCACCTGTGATAACATTATTTTCATTAAGGGTGGTATGGAGTGAGGAAGGTCTTCTCCCTAGGGCGGAGGACAGGGACATGGCATGCAGCAGGGGCTTCACCTCAAGAGCCGTCAGCCCACCTGTAATACATGTATGCATGTGTGCGTGTGTGGTACAGTCCAGGGGTAGCCATATAGGCTAAAGGGGGGGCCATTAAGTGATGGTGGTTTGACATGAAGTGAAGAAGGTCTTCCTCCTAGAGCGGAGGACAATGACATGGCGCAGCAGGTGCTTTACCACAAGAGCCGTCAGCCCACCTGTAATACATGTATGCATGTGTGTGTGTATTGTACAGTCCAGGGGTAGCCAAATACCTTACCAACCTCCCAATCCCCGTTCAATGAATGGCTCAATGGATGAGCTCCTTGAACGACGAAGGTGCTGGGCTCGAATCCTTACGGATGCGCTGTAGTGTTTGCGGTCGCTGTCATTTGCCATGGAAGCTTTTTCCAGGTAAATAGCAGCCTGTTTCCTACTGCGTAAGGCAGAGCTCCTTAATACCCACGCCCGAGGCGTTATCATTACCAACCTCCCTCCTTAGATAATGATAACACCCTGGTGGGGCGTGGTGTTAAGAGAGCCTGTCGTACGCGGGTGGGGAGCGGTCTCCTACCTCAACTGGACAAGCTACCATCGCGGTTGACGACGACCTGCACGCAATAGAGCGACCCGAAGGGGGAGTCGACCCCCCGACTCTTCATCCTCAAGCGATCTGGTCTACCACTAGACCATTGTATATCACTGAAAGGGGCTACCTCCCTCCTTACCTCCCTGCTTCAACATCTCCTTCTGTTCCTCCCTCAGCTCATCTTTTGACGGGAAACACCCCTTCTTTGCCACTGACCTGCGCTGTCTGACGTACTGCCGTGTTTTGTACTGCAGTGCTGGCGTCCTGCTGACCTGTGCCCCATCGTGCAGCACTCTGTTGCACATAAGGGCAAACTCTAAACTGGCCTTGGCTGCGATGCTTGCCAGGCTGGCATTTGTGGGTGGCCCATCATGCCCTCCATGGAGGACGGGTGCCAGGCTGGCGGTTGGTGCTGTAAGGGATCAGTGGGGTACAGTGGGGTTCAGTTCATCAATGTTTGTCTTCCCACCCTATCTCTTGCCCCGCAGCACGCACAACACACAGCACACAGCACAAAACCCACCAGCATCATGCAGCTGCCCAGTGGTGGGCGCAGTCATCTCCCACCCCATCTCCTACCCCACATAACGCACAGAACATTGAACATAGTACACAAAATACAACACACAGCACACATAATGAAACACACAGCAGTCAAAACAAGACCCACCAGCATCACGCAGAAGCTCAGTAGTGGGTGCAATCACCACCCATACCATCTCCTTCCCCGCAGCAGGCACAGCACACAGCACACAGCAAACAACACGCAGCACCAGTATATATATATAATATATATATATTTATATATATATTTCACATAGCGCACATTATCAAAAACACAGTACTAAAGCAAAACCCACCAGCATAACACAGCATCCTAGTGGTGGGTGCAGTCACCACCCACCCCATCTCCTACCCCACATAACGCACAGCACACAGTACACAACATTCAACACACATCACACATCATGCAACACACAGTAGTCAAATCAAGACCCACCAGCATCATGCAGCAGCCCAGTGGTGGGTGCAGTCACACCCCACCCCATCTCCTACCCCACATAACGCAAAGCACACAGAACATAGTACACAACATAAAACGAACAGCACACATCATGCAACACACAGTAGTCAAAGCAAGACCCACCAGCATCATGCAGCAGCCCAGTGGTGGGTGCAGTCACACCCCACCCCATCTCCTACCCCACATAACGCAAAGCACACAGAACATAGTACACAACATAAAACGCACAGCACACATCATGAAACACACAGAAATCAAAGCAAGATCCACCAGCATCATGCAGCAGCCCAGTGGTGGGTGCAGTCACCAACCCCCCCATCTCCTACCCAACATAACGCACAGCACACCGCACGCAACATACAGCACACTACATACAACACACAGCACACACCATGCAACTCACAGCAATCAAAGCAAGACCCACCAGCATCACGCAGCATCCTAGTGGTGGGTGCAGTCACCTCCCACCCCATCTCCTACCCCACATAACCCACAGCACACAGCACTTAGTACACAACACACAGCACACAACACACAGCACACAGCAAAAAAGACCCACCAGCATCACGCAGCATCCTAGTGGTGGGCGCAGTCACCTCCCACCCCATCTCCTACCCCACATAACCCACAGCACATAGTACACAACACACAGCACACAACACACAGCACACAGCACAAAAGACCCACCAGCATCACGCAGCATCCTAGTGGTGGGCGCAGTCACCTCCCACCCCATCTCCTACCCCACATAACGCACGGCACACAGCACATGGCCCACAACATACAACACACATCACACACCATGCAACACACAGCAATCAAAGCAAGACCCACCAGCATCACGCAGCAGACCAGTGGTGGATGCAGTCACCTGCCACCCCAAGTCAGCCGCCTCCTTGAGGCAGCGTAGTGCCTTGGAAACCCGGTCCCTCTTGTCCTGCCGCTCTCCCTCTTCTGGCCAGTCCGCGAGGGTGGCGTGCGCCGAGGCCTGGGCTAGAAGCTGTTGCATGTCAAGTGAGGGGGCTATCCCTGGGCCAGAGGGATATTTCAGTACCAGTGCCAGTTGGGGCAGACACAGCACGTGGTCGTTCAAGTCGGCCCAGGTATCGGGGTAATGGGGCACACTGGCCACCTGCGGGTTAGGCGTGTGGAGTGAGGCACACTGGAGTGTAGGTAGAGTGGGGCGCACTGGAGTGGCGGAGTGGGGAGTGGGGCAAACTGGAGTGGTGGTGGAGTGGGGCACACTGGAGTGTAGGTAGAGTGGGGCGCACTGGAGTGGCGGAGTGGGGAGTGGGGCAAACTGGAGTGGAGGTGGAGTGGGGCACACTGGAGTGTAGGTAGAGTGGGGCGCACTGGAGCGGTGGTACAGCCTAGTGGCCCTAAACCCTAAAGCCTAGACACTAAGTCCTAAACTGACCTGGTCAAGGCACCGCCAGGTGGTCCTAAACCCTACAACTAGACAGCCCTAGTGGCCCTAAACCAGGTAGTCCTAAACCCTAAACCCTAGCCCTAGTGCCCCTAAGCCAGGTGGTCCTAAACCCTAAACCCTAGACAGCCTAGTGGCCCTAAACCCTAAAGCCTAGACACTAAGTCCTAAACTGACCTGATCAAGACACAGCCTGGTGGCCTCCAGACGTAGGGGTAGAAGCAAGGCGGCCATTGAAGAGCTGACGGCAGAGCCCCCACTGTCAGCCTCGCTCAGTAGCGGAGAGAGAAGTTTCTCTGACATATCAAGAAGGCCGCAACAGCAAGCTAGGTGTGCTCCATGCTGCATCAGGGAGCGCTCTGATGCCAAGGCTGCAGGTGTGGAGGTGTGTGGAGGTGTGTGGAGGTATGTGGAGGTGTGTGGAGGTATGTGGAGGTGTGGAACACCAGTGCTCTGATGCCAAGGCTGGTGTGTGGGGGTGTGGAGGTGTGTGGAGGTGTGTGGAGGTGTGTAACACCAGTGCTCTGATGTCAAGGCTTGTGTGTGGGGGTGTATGGAGGTGTGTGTAGGCGTGTGTAGGTGTGTGTAGGTGTGTGGAGGTGTGGAACACCAGTGCTCTGATGCCAAGGCTTGTGTGTGGAGGTGCGTGGAGGTGTGTGGAGGTATGTGGATGTGTGTGGAGGTGTGGAACACCAGTGCTCTGATGTCAAGGCTTGTGTGGGGAGGTGTGTGGAGGTATGTGGAGGTGTGTGGAGGTGTGTGGAGGTGTGTGGAGGTGTGGAACACCAGTGCTCTGATGCCAAGGCTTGTGTGTGGAGGTGTGTGGAGGTGTGTGGAGGTGTGTGGAGGTGTGGAACACCAGTGCTCTGATGCCAAGGCTTGTGTGTGGAGGTGTGTGGAGGTATGTGGAGGTGTGTGGAGGTGTGTGGAGGTGTGGAACACCGGTGCTCTGATGCCAAGGCTTGTGTGTGGAGGTATGTGGAGGTGTGTGGAGGTGTGTGTAGGTGTGTGGAGGTGTGTGGAGGTATGTGGAGGTGTGTGGAGGTGTGTGGAGGTGTGTGGAGGTGTGGAACACCAGTGCTCTGATGCCAAGACTTGTGTGTGGAAGTGTGTGGAGGTGTGTGGAGGTGTGTGGAGGTGTGTGGAGGTATGTGGAGGTGTGTGGAGGTATGTGGAGGTGTGTGCAGATGTGTGGAGGTGTGTGGAGGTGTGTGGAGGTGTGTGGAGATGTGTGGAGGTGTGTGGAGGTGTGGAACACCAGTGCTCTGATGCCAAGGATTGTGTGTGGAGGTGTGTGGAGATGTGTGGAGGTGTGTGGAGGTGTGGAACACCAGTGCTCTGATGCCAAGGATTATGTGTGCAGGTGTGTGGAGGTGTGTGGAGGTGTGGAACACCATTGCTCTGATGCTAAGGCTGAAGGTGTCGGAGGTGTTTTGGAGTATTCTGTGTGAGGTTGAGGTGGACACCTCCAGAAACACCAGCGCGCTCGGATGCCAAGGCTGGTGCGTGGAGGTGTGTGGAGGTGTGTGGAGGTAGAGGTGGAATGATATGATGATCTTCTGATCCTATGATGATCTTACGATCTCATGATAAACGACTTCAAATGCTTATGAAAATATAGGTTCAGAGCCCAAACCACACATTGCATTTTACATCTTTACATTTATATTATATTTACATTTATATGTTTATTATATTATATTTACATATTTACATATTTATATATTTAATACATGTATTACATATATTATATTATATTTACATTTATACACACATATTATGGTGATCAATTACACCTAGTACTCCGCATCTAGCTCCACCCCTCCATTCTTTCTTTTGGGGCTACACGTAGCAGCTTCTAGGCAGCTCCTTTTCCCTGTCCTTGGGCCGAACCTGAAGCTAGCTAGTGCGTCTGAAATTTGACATAACAGGCATTTCAATGCAACTGAAAGCTTTGAGCGGAACCCAGTGGGCAGGCTGTTGGAGCTGACTGGAAGCTGGACCCAGTGGCAGGCTGTTGGAGCTGACTGGAAGCTGGACCCAGTGGCAGGCTGTTGGAGCTGACTGGAAGCTGGACCCAGTGGCAGGCTGTTGGAGCTGACTGGTAGCTGGACCCAGTGGCAGGCTGTTGGAGCTGACTGGAAGCTGGACCCAGTGGCAGGCTGTTGGAGCTGATTGGAAGCTGGACCAGTGGCAGGCTGTTGGAGCTGACTGGAAAGCTGGTCCCAAGTGGCAGGCTGTTGGAGCTGACTGGAAGCTGGACCCAGTGGCAGGCTGTTGGAGCTGACTGGAAGCTGGAACAAGTGGCAGGCTGTTGGAGCTGACTGAAAGATGCCGTGCATAGCCCACAAATGAAGCAATGGAGGGGTCTCCAACAGGGTACTACTTCTTGCCAAATTGGTTAGCGCTTAAAGCGCACATACGTCAAATTGGTCAGCGCTTTTTAGTGCAAAAAGCGCAAAAAACTGCGCTCTGCGCCCACAGAGGCGTTGAAAACTGTGCGAATCGGGCAAAGGGGCTCAAAAAGGCAGCGCATGGCCACCGCCGCGCTGACACGCTCGCTTAGTAGTACCCTGGTCTCCAAAGCTGACATAAAAGGCATTCGAATGCAGCTGAAATCTTGACCGGCCCAGTGGCTGGCTAATGAAGCTGACTGGAAGCTACCATGCATAGTCCAAAATAGAAACACTGCACCCTGGACCCCTCACCAATATCGACTGCCTTCTTTCTAGCTTCCTTCCCCCAGCCGTGCCCAGCAGCTTCCTTCTCGCAGCTTGTAGCATACAATATATTACAACCACATCTTCCCATCCACCTCCACCCCTCTCACCAATATCAACAGTCTTCTTGCTACCTACCTCCTCCCAGACGTGGGCAGAACCTGCCTTTCTCACAGCTCCTAAGGGCATTAAAAAGAAAAAGCATTGATGAACTGAGCCCCAAAGCTATCGGCCGCTACCGACGGGGGGCCCTGAGTTTGTGCTACAGTGATCCTTTACATCTACAAGATATAGCACAGGCTCATACATTACATTACATTACATTAGGCTGATACACAACTATTATGGTGACTAGCATCTGAGCCCGCCGTGCCGACGGGAAGACCCCCGTGGCCACGTCAGCGACAGGTCTCGGGAAATTGAGGTCCGAGACTCGCTGCCACCTGGGCGACAGGTCGGCAAGATATGAAAGCAAAAGCCCAACTGCCTGGGCCAAAAGGGGTCGAACACACGCCGGGCACGCGCCAAACTCCGGACGGATATGGAACTATTATATGTAGGATACGCTATATCCACTCCTTCCCATCCACCTCCACCCCTCTCACCAATATCAACAGCCTTCTTGCTAGCTTCCTCCCCCCAGCCATGCGCAGCAGCTGCCCTCCTCGCAGCTTGTAGCATACAAAATGAAAAATGAAAAATGGAAAAATATAGGGTGGTAGGGTGATCAGTTATGTCCACTACTTCCCATCCACCTCCACCCCTCTCACCAATATCAACAGCCTTCTTGCTAGCTTCCCCCCCCCAGCTGTGGGCACCAGCTGCCTTCCTCGCAGCTTGTAGCATAATCTTGCGAGCACATATCAATGTCATCAAGGAATCTGCGCAGCCCTCCCGGCTGCTCCTCAAGAGACCGCCCATGACACTCTGCTCTGCAGGACCGCCACCTCCTGGGACACTAGGCCAGCGCGTCTGCCAGCCACTAAGCATGGAAGCCAGAAGAAGAGGCAAGCTATTCTGCTGCTGCTGCTGCTGTCGTTGTTGCTGCTGCTCTTGCTGCTTTCGGGAGTCTTCGGCCGCGTCGAGACAGTTTAGAAGTTCCTGGACCTCTGCTAGGGGCTGTAGTATGGAGAGGGTGGACAGCCTGGCAAAGGGTGGGGTGGCAATGTGAGAGGGCGGACAGCCTGGCAAAGGGTGGAGTGGCAATATGAGAGGGTGGACAGCCTGGAGATGGGGAGTCTTCAGCCGCGTCAAGACAGTTTAGAAGTTCCTGGACCTCTGCTAGAGGCTGGAGTATGGTGAGGGTGGACAGCCTGGAGAAGGGGGTGGTGGCAATGTGAGAGGCGCGACAGCCTGGTGGAGGGTGGGTTGGCAAGGTGAGAGGGTGGACAGCCTGGCAAAGGGTGTGGTGGCAATATGAGAGGGTGGACAGCCTGGAGAAGGGGGTGGTGTGGAAAGGTGAGAAGGCGGACAGCCTGGCAAAGGGTGGGATGGCAAGGTGAGAGGGTGGACAGCCTGGAGAAGGAATATGCACACCTTCCAGAAGAGTACACTGGGTGCTTCCTTTCACTCTATCACTCTATCACACCACCATATCATCATATCACACTACCACCCTACCATTATATCACCATACCACCCTATCACCCTATCACCCTACCATTATATCACCATACCACCCTATGACCGTATCACCCTATCACCCAATCACCCTATCACCTCATCACAACACCCTATTACAACACTATATCACACCACCCTACCACCCTACCGCCCTATGCCCCCCTCCCCACCTCGCAGCAGTGGACAGGGGGTGCAGCCCACTCTAGCGTCTCTGAAACTGAGACAAAGCAGTGTCCACGGCTAGCCTGCAGCGCTCTCGTTTTGCATCCAAGGCACACAGCTCAGACAGCACAGTCTCTACAGGCAGCAAACACCCTATCACAATACCCTACCACAACACCCTATCCCAACACCCAACTACCCTACCACCCTATGCCCCCCTCCACACCTCGCAGCAGTGGACATGGGGTGCTTACATATCCCCCTATCACAACACCCTACCACCCTATCACCCTACCGCCCTATGCCATCCTCCCCACCTCGCAGCAGTGGACAGGGGATGCAGCCCACTCCAGCGTCTCAGAAATTGAGACAATGCAGTGTCCACGGCTAGCCTGCAGCGCTCTCGTTTTGCATCCAAGGCGCACAGCTCAGACAGCACAGTCTCTACAGGCAGCAAGGCTTGTAAGGCCTCCGTCTTGAAAAAGGGAGCTGCATCTTTGGTCAGGATTTGGTTCAGGTCGATTTGCTGCCTGCTTCCATCCTGGGAGATAGAATGGATTGGGGTGAGGTGGGGATTGCGATAGATGATTTGGGTGGGGTGGGGATTTGGGGAGGGTGATTGGGGTGGGGATTGGGGTGGGATTGGGGTGGGGTGGGAATTGGGGGAGGTGATTGGGGTGGGATTGGGGGGGGGTAGGGATTGTGGGGGATGATTTTGGGGGGGGGGGGGGGGGGGTGAGGATTGGGGTGAGGATTGGGGTGGGGATTGGGGTGGGGATTGGGGTGGGGAGGGGATTGGGGGGGGTGATTGGGGTGGGGATTGATCAGACAGCTCAGACAGGACAGTCTCTACGGTGACGGTGACGGTGGGCAGCCTAGAGTTGGCTGAAGAACCATATTTTATGTAGCGCCCACCAGGGTACTACTAAGCGCGTGCAGCAGCGCGGTGCCGCGCTGCCTGTTTGAGCCCAACTGCGCGATTCGCACAGTTTTTCAAACCCCTGTGGACGCAGCGCGCATTTTTGTGCTTTTTGCACTAAAAAGCGCTGACCAATTTGACGTTTGTGCGCTTTAAGCGCTGACCAATTTAGCATGAAGTAGTACCCTGGCGCCCACTGTTTTTCTTCTTCTTGCGATGCACTGCCCCCACAAACCCTGCGGAGCCCAGGGGGGCATTTATGACTAGTTTAGCCGAACCCATGCGTAGCCATGCAGCGACAGAATAGTGACAAGTCGTCCAACCATCAAGTATACATTACAAATTCTAAAGTATACAGTATGAAATATGAAGTACAAAGTACGAAGTATAGAGTATGAAGTACAAAGCATGGAGTATAGAGTATAAAGTATAGATCATACAGTATAATGTACACCGCATAAATTGTATAAATTGCAAAGAGTATAGTTCAAAACGCAAGGGTCGCATTACCGTGTCATACAAGCAAGCTCGTAAGAAGGTTCGTACTAAACCAGCACCAGGATTGGATGCATCAGCACCAGCACCAGCACCAGCTGCAGCCTCCAAAACCTGAGAGATGAGGATGTGGATATCTGGATCTTCCTCAGCATCATCGCCATCATCAACCTCCATCACCTCTGCCTCTGAGGCTGCCAGGCCAAGCTCTTGCTTCACCTGCACAGTAGTGTGTGTGTGTGTGTGTGTGTGTGTGTGAGTGTGTGTGTGTGTGTGTGTGTGTGTGTGTGTGTGTGTGTGTGTGTGTGTGCGTGTGTGTCCGTGTGTGTGTCCGTGTATGTATGTGCGTGTTTGTCTGTGCACATGTGTGTGTATGCCAAGCTCTTGCTTCACCTGCACAGTAGTGTGTGTATGTGTATGTGTATGTGTGTGTGTTTGTGTGTGTGTGTTTGTGTCAGACCACCACCACCACCACCACCACATCAACACAACACCACAACACCACCGCCACCACTTCCACTACCAACACCACTTTCACCACCA
>JAJSRW010000088.1:37500-52252 GCA_022414725.1 Microglena sp. YARC
GATTAGGGGGGTCATTCTCAGGGATACACAATCCAACAATGTACAACGAGGAGGTAGGGAAGGGTTTCACACAGGGGAAGCATATTCCAATGCCCAGCTAGTGCCAACACCAATGAGGGAAGAAAGGAGGATCAGTGGGGGACATAGAATCCAACGCTCTACAACAAGGAGGGGAGTGAGGGGTTTTTCACTGGGGAAGCATATTCCAATGCCCAGGTAGAGCCCTCATGAAGGAAAATAGTAAGGGAGATCATTCTGATGGACACAGAATCCAACGCTGTACAACGAGGAGGCAAGAAAGGGTTTCACAATGGGGAAGCATATTCCAATGTTCATTTAGTGCCTACATCAAGGGAAATAGTAAGGGGGGTCATTGAGGAAGCGAGGAGGATCAGTGGGGGACATAGAATCCAACGTTATATGAAAAAGGAGGGGAGTCAGGGAGAGACCCTGGTGGACATGCAGTCCAGCGCCCAGCTAGTGCCTACACCAAGGAGGGAAGCGAGGAGGATTAGTGGGGGACATAGAATCCAACGCTCTACAACAAGGAGGGGAGTGAGGGGGGTAGTGCCCACATCACGGAGGGGAGTAAGGGGAGTTTCAATCTGAGGGATATGCAGTCCAACGCCCAGCTAGTGCCAACACCAATGAGGGAAGAAAGGAGGATCAGTGGGGGACATAGAATCCAACGCTCTACAACAAGGAGGGGAGTAAGGGGGGTTTCACTGGGGAAGCAAATTCCAATGCCCAGGTAGTGCTCACATCTCGTAGGGGCGGAAGGGGAGTAAGGGGAGTTTCAATCTGAGGGGTATGCAGTCCAACGCCCAGGTAGGGCCTACAACTAGGTAGGAAGCCAGGAGGGTCAGTGAGGGGCATAGAATCTAACGTTCGACAAAAAGGAGGGGGAAAAAAAGAAGCTCAAGACCTACCTGGGCACTTGGCCAGATTTTGTGTGCATACTAGCGATGCCAGATCAGCGTCACCTAGCTCTTGGTAGAGGACAGCTAGTGCTCGCCAGGTTCCAGCGTCAGCGTCAGCTGGCGCTGCGGCCCAACTTCCCTGTGAGATAGACCTACCGCCCCTCACTTCTGCTGGTTTCTGTTTTATGATGATGCTCTCCTCGATCTGCAGAGCCGCCGCTTGGAGGCCTCCAGAGGCGTTCCCAGCGGCCAACACATGAGCTGGCTCAATCACAGCCTGGCCTGAGCTGCCAGCCTGGCAGCGTACTGCCGAGACCGCCAGGCTCTGCAGGCAGGACAGAAAGGACGGCTGGGTGGATTGGAGGGCAAAGGCAGCAGCCAGTGAGCGCTGCAACGATGCCAGCTGGTCCTTTTGAATAAAGGAGGGCCCAGCCCCCCTCTGTTCCGCCCCCGCACCCTGGGCGAACATGGCCATGAGTTCAGACAGGGTGAGTCGCGCTGACTGGACGTCCCTATCCGCCATGGCCATCATGGGCAGGATGAAGCTCGCAGTGCACAGGATTTGAACATCCGGAAGGTCTCCACTCCTGCTGACACCAAGTGCATATTTATATGTCCGTCTGTCTGTCTGTCTGTCTGTCTGTCTGTCTGTCTGTCTGTATGCCTGCCTGCCTGCCTGCCTGTCTGTCTGTCTGTCTGTCTGTCTGTCTGTCTGTCTGTATGCCTGCCTGCCTGTCTGTCTGTCTGTCTGTCTGTCTGTCTGTCTGTCTGTCTGTCTGTTTGTGTGTGTGTGCGTGCGTGCGTGTGTGTGTGTGTGTGTGTGTGTGTGTGTGTGTGTGCGTGTGTGTGTGTGTGTGTTTTGCGTGCATGCATTTGTATGTATGTTCAGTTCAGGGGTGGGCTAAATAGGCTATGGGAACTTGCCCAACCATGACAGGAAGGGACAGGACGATATAGATAATCAGGATTAAATACATATGGACGAATTTGATTGGAGAGGATTGTTGCATAATATTTGATGGTTGGACCCAGTGCAAGCAAACGGCTGGCCCCCTCAACCTCTCGCCTCGTAACGAGGCGTACTATTTATTTCTTCATGTATTAAGTGACACAAAACACAAAGAAGTATGTAGGGAGCTGTTGGTTCCCTCCTACAAATGATAGGCAGTACAGTACCTGTCACTACACATGTCTGACTCAGCCGATCACTGTCACCTGTACTTTCTAATCATATCCCCCCCCTTCCCCCCCCCTTTCTTTTTTCACACACCCCATTCCTCTCCCCCTCTCTCTCTCCCCCCCCCCCCCCCCCCTCCCTTTTTCACACAACCCTTCCTCTCCCCCCCTCTCTCCCCCCCCCCTCCCTTTTTCACACACCCCCATTCCTCTCCCCCCCTCTCCCCCCCCCCCCCCTCCACACACACACACACTTCCCCACTCCACACACCCTCATCTCTCCCCCCCCCCCTCCGCTCTCCACACCCCCTTCCTCTCCCCTCCCCCCACCTGTACTTGCATATCATGTTGATCTTGCTGCTCTTGGCAGCGTGCTCCATGGCCAGTTCTGTCCTCGGATGGGGAGAAAAAAACACTGTTACCCCACCCACCCACCCACCCACCGTCTCCAAACCCCCTTCCTCTCCCCTCCCTGCACCCCCTTCCTCTCTCTCCTCCCCCCCCCCCCAGCCCCCCCCACCCCCTCCCTACACCCCCTTCCTCTCCCCCTCCCCACATGTACTTGCGAATCATATTGATCTTGCTGCATGCAGCCAAGCGACCAGTGGCCAGGCTGTCCCGGAGGGTGGAGAAAAACACTGTTACCCCACCCACCCCCATCCACACACCATACACACTCAGCACACCCTTCCTCTCCCTTCCCCCCCCTTTCCTCCCCACCCCTTCCTCTCCCCCCCCACACCACTCTTTCTCTCCCCATCCCAAATCCCCCCCCCTACCTCTCTCTCTCTCCCCCCCACCCCCCCCTCCGCCCTTCACACACACACACACACACACACACTCACACATCCTCTCCCCCCCCCCACCTGTACTTGCGTATCATATTAATCTTGCTGCGCGCAGCCAAGCGACCAGCTGCCAGGCTGTCACGGCGTCTGCGAGCTAGCATGCCGAGCTCATACCCAGTTCGCTGGTGAGAGGTCCCGCCCATGCGATGTGACAGATTTGCAACACCAGCAAGGCCCAGAGCTTTTGCAGCTCCTGGGGACCCGAGCAACGGGCTGCCCCCTCTCCCACTGGGATGGGGGGACCCCCCCTGAGCTGGCAACACCTGGCCAATGGACTGCTTCACGTCGGGGGCCAAATCGTTGAGAGAAAGACTCACAGTGGGCCGATACCCACTGCTGTTTGCCTGCGTCGCTTGGATGTAGCCTCCACCCCTAAACAGGGCAGCACCTGAACTGAAGGAGGCGTCAGACTCAGTCCCAACCTCTGCAGACGTGCCCATGGAGCCAAAGTGTGCGGTAGCAGCTGGTGCCGTGCGGACGTGGACGTCCAAGAAATCACATTCACCTAGGGGAGCCGGGCACAAGGCCCTCCCTTGGCAGTCTGGATGGTCCTGGACCAGTCGCAACAAGAGCAGAGAGGCCGCAGCCCCCCACCTTCCATGCAGCTGCTCCCTCCAGCTTGCAGGTTTGTCCTGTAGCTCTGGTAGCGCCGCTAGCTGGAGCATCTGGTCCAATCGCATGGTTGGAGATCTAGACAAGGAGGCATGCCACATCTCCAGCGCCTCCTTTCGGACCGTAGGGTCAGCATCACCCAACATTACCACCAGCGGGGCACGAAGGACAGCGTCACGCCAGCTAGGGCGCGCATCCCAGGCTTCCCGCAGGAACTGGATGAGCTCGTATCTGCAGTACAACGTGAGGTACGGCTATATTTGAATGATCAAACAACAGGCAGACTGGAAATAGTATCAATAACAGACAGGCTGCAGTACAACAAGAGGTACAGCTTTATTTGAATGATCAAACAACAGGAAGACTGGAAATGGTAACAATAACAGACAGGCTGCAGTACGAAGTGATGTACAGCTATATTTGAATGATCAAACAACAGGAAGACTGAAAATGGGAACAATAACATACAGTGTGCAGTACGACGTGATGTACATCTACATTTTTGGTGGTGGGTGGTGTTTAGTGGTGGGTGATGTTGGGCTGTGGGAGGTGGTGGGTGGTGTATGGATTACAGGGACATGGAGTTTACACGTGCTACTCTGCCCCAGGTAAGTGGTGTTGGTGGTGGGTGATGTTGAGTGGTGGGTGGTGGTGGGCTGTGTGTTTAAATTTGAATGATCAAACAACAGGGAGACTGGAAATGGTAACAATAACAAGGGGGTGAGCATCCTTCATGTCAAAATTGGAGATGTGGGTGGTGTGTTGAGGCTTGCCTGCATGCGCAATCCGAGTGCGGAGTCATAATGTCAAATAGAGCAGCAGCAAGAGTGTGCGGGTATTTGTGTGTGTGTGTGTGTGTGTGATGTGTGTGTGTGTGGTGTGTGTGTGTGTGTTTGTCTGTGGCTGTGTGCGGTGCGTGCGTGCTGCGTGCGTGCATGCGTGCGTGAGTGTGCGTATGTGTGTGGAAGGGGGGAGCATCATTCATGTCAGCAATTGGAGAGGAGGGTGGTGCGCCGAGGCTTGCCTGCATGCGTAATCCGGGTGCCGCATCATTACGTCAATTTAGAGCAGCAGCAGCAGGTGATGTGCGGGTATGGGTGTGTGCTGGTATGTGTGTGTGTGTGTGGAAGGGGTGAGCAATCAGTCATGTCCAGAATTGGAGATGGGGTGGGGGTGTGTGTGAGGGAGGAGGGGTGTGTGGGGTGTGTGTGTGGGGGGGGTCCATGCTTGCCTGCGCATGCGTAATCCGGGTGCAGAGTCATGATGTCAATTAGAGCAGCAGCAGGTGGTGCGCGGGTATGTTGGTGTGTGGGTGTGTGTGCGCGTGTGTGTGGTGGGGCGGGGAGGGTCGGGGGGTTGAGGGGAGGGGGGAGCATCATTCATGTCAAAAAATAGAGATGAGGGTGGTGTGGGAGGCTTGCCTGCATGCGGAATCTGGGTGCAGTGTCATGATGTCAATTAGAGCAACAGCAGGTGTGAGTGTGTTTGTGCGTGTGTGTGTTTGTCTGTGTGTGTGCGGGTATGTTTGCGTGTGTGTGCGGAAGGGGTCCGTATCATGCATGTCCAAATTGGAGATGGGGGTGGTGTGTTGATGCTTGCCTGCATGCGGAATCTGGATGCAGTGTCATGATGTCAATTAATGCAGCAGCAGGTGCGAGTGCCAGCTCATCTCTTTCCGCCAGCAGGAGAGGACGCAGCAGCTGTATTGCTTTCTGCTGTACTACCGGTTTCGGATCTGCCACCGTGGCGGCCCACATGTCCGTGTGGCTCAGCTCCCGCAGCAGAACAGTCGACAGCTCAGCAGTACCTCCAGCGCGTCGGCGAAAGTACCTTACCAGCGCCTCGGCGCGGTACACTGGGACCTGTACCACCTGCCACCCTGGCAAGGCAGTAGAGAAGGAACGACAGCTAACCTGAGCTGTCCACAACGGGAGGGTGGAAGCTACTGGCCTGCTCCAGCAGGATATGCTGTGGCGGGTAGAGTCCCTCCCCTGAAGGGCTCGTATGCAATCCCGCACGTCATCGGCGACACGCTCGTAGGTCAAGTCGGAAGTATGACCTGGGCTTGGCAGAAGGTATGTGTGTGTGTGTGTGTGAGAGTGTGTGTGTGTGTGTGTATGTGTGTGTGTGTGTGTGTGTGTGCGTGTGAGTGTGTATGTTACAGTCCAGGGGTAGGCTACGCCTGTATGTCAAGTCGGAAGTATGACCTGAGCTTGGTAGAAGGTATGTGTGTGTGTGTGTGTGTGTGTGTGGTGTGTGTGTGTGTGTGTGCTGTGTGTGTGTGTGTGTGTGTGCTATGTTGTGTGTGTGTGTCGGTGGTGTGTATGTGTGTCTGTATGTGTGTGTGTATGTTGTGTGTATGTGTATGTTGTGTGTGAGTGATGTGTGTATGTGTGTGTAGTGTATGTGTGTGTACGTGTGAATTGTGATGTGTGTGTGTGTGTATGGTGTATGTGTGTGGTATGGTTGTGTGGTGTATGTGTGTGTATGATGTGGTGTATGTGTGTGGGTATGTTCAGAATTCTTTGGGACTGATCAGCTACCGAACATTTGCAAACGTGGCTGTGTTATATGTTACAGTCAGGCAGTGGTAGGGCAATAGTCTAAAGGGACTTGCCCAACCGAGTGTAAGGAACTTGCCCAACTGTGACAAGGGCGAAAAATAAAAGGTATTGCTGAACTAAACCCTAAACAACTCGTTTGTACCGCAGGGCCCTGAGATCAGTTTTTTTTAGAAATCTGAATGTGCGGTTTTTTACTAGCTTTATGGATTTTAGGCCTCCTCCAGGAAAATCGTTTTGGGGGTGCTTTCTATAGCTTTTGTAGCTTTTTAGGGCCATTTAAAGCAAACAAAAAACTTTTGTTTTTTAAACTTTGTTATAGCGATAATTTCGCTGAAACGGGGTCGAAAGGGGCCCTGAGATCCAGTGTTTTTTATTTCATTTTTTTTTTCTTTCATTTTTTTTTTTTTTTTTTTATTTATGTAGTCTGGTTGAGTAGCTCACTTGGGCTACGTCAACCTGATTTCAGGATAGTTGCGTAGCCATCGCATGCAAAGCGCAAGCACAAAAGCCTGGGGGGTTGGGGGCAGCGCTTCCCGATATTCGGGCGACCTGGGGGTGAAGCACTCGACGCGAATAAGTGGCGACGGCCGAATGTTTCGACGCGTCGTCGAAAAAAGAAACACTGCTGAGATCATGGCAGCAGTAATGAAGTGATGAATGTAGTGATTGAGGTAAGAGGAATAATGTATCTAAATGAAAGGTACAAATAAAAAAGTTATACAATGCCCCGCCCCCCCCCCCCCCCCCCCCCCCCCCGCGCCCCAACCAACACACCCCGCCCCCCCCCCCCCCCCCCACACACACCCTACCCCACCCCTCCCCACCCCCACACACACACCACCACCACACACATCAGACACCAATACCCCCGCGCCGTCGGACCCCCGCACACACATCCCTTTCCCCTCCCCCCCCTGCATCCATGGTAATACGGATTGAACAAACCACGATACTCACCTCCATCTGGTGTGAAGGAGAGCCTGGCTGTTAGGCCCTCTTCTCCTTCCAGCCTCGTCAGAATGAGCTCACAACAAACAAAGGTCTGGCCTAAGTTAATGCACTATCAAACCTGTATACCGGTTGACAGAGTCCCCCCCCCCACCACACACACCCCACACACCCCCTACACACATCACACTCCCACCCCCGACGCTTACTACTCACCTCCATCTGGTGTAAGATAGCCTGCTGTTGGCCCTCCTCTCCTTCTTAGCCTCGTCAGAATTTGAGCCCAAAACACAAAGGTCTGGGCTTAAGTAAATGCATATCAAGCATACTACCGGTTGAAAGAATCCCCTCCACACCCCGACACACCCACACACACACTCCCAACCCGCCCCAGCGTACTACCTCACCTCCATTGGGTGAAGGGAGAGCCTGGTGTTGGCCCTCTCATCCTTTCAGGCCTCGTCAATGAGCCCAAACCAACCCCCAACTTAAAGTAAGACATAAATTACATGTTTGTGTGATGATCTTGGGGGTGAGGGGGATGGGGGGGGCGTTGTGTGTGTGTGTGTTTGGGTGGGCTGTGGGTGGGGTGATGGGGGGGCGTGGTGGTGTGTGTTTGGCGTGGCGGGGTGGGGGGCGTGTGTGTGTGTGTGTGTGTTTAGTGGACCACGACAAGAATAAGCCCAAACAACCCCAACACTGTAAGTAAGACATAAATTCAATGTAGTGTGTGTGTTGGGGGGGGGCTGGGTGGGCCTGTAGGGTGGGTGGTGGGTGTGAGGGTACACTTGTGTTGGGGGGGAGTGTGTGTGTGTGTGTGTGTTGGCTGTGTGTGTGTTGTGTGTGTGCGTGCTTGCGTGCAGTGTTGTAGTGTGTGTGTGCAGCTGTTGTGTGTGTGTGTGCGTGTAGCGATCGTGTGTGTGTGTCGTTGTGATTGTGTGCGTGCGTATTTGTGCAGTGCGTATTGTTGTGCGCGATGCGTGTGTGTGTGTGGGTGTGGTTGGAGGTGCTCATGTGCGGTATTTGTGTGCATGTGTGTGTGTCGGCAGTGCTGTATGGGACGGGGACACAATCACCCCGCCTCCAAAACCTGGGGCAATAACACAAATCAGCCTGTCACCAAAACATGATAACACGAATCACCTGTCGACACACAATGGTGGAGGGCTTAGATGACACCAGGTGGACTTGGAGACCAACACAGGTGGTTGTGTGTGTGTGGTCGTATTTGACTGTTGTTTGTGTGTGGTGTGTGTGTATGTGTTGGTGTGGGTGTTGCATGTGCGTATTTGTGTGGCATGCGTGGGTGCGTGTGGGAGGGGACACGAAATCACCCCAGACCTCCAAAACTAATAACAACAAATCACCTGTCGGCACCACACTGGTGGAGGCTTAGATGACACAGGCAGCCGTCGCAGTGTGGGACCACAGCGCTGTCGCACCGTCACCTCTCAGCACAGCACTGCTGCATAGGCCAACACAGTTGTGTTGTGGTGGTGGTCTGGTGTGAGTGGTGTCGTGCGTGGTTGTGAACCACAAGCGCTGGGCACCGTCAACCTCTCGCACGCGATGCTTGGCATAGGCCACCACCAGATCTGGTGGTGAGTGGATGGAGGTGTGTGTCGTGTGTTGTGAACCACAGCTGCTGCGGCCACCGTCACCTCTCAGCCACAGCACTGCGCTGGCCATACCACCACCAGGTGGTGGTGGTGGTGACCGGTGCATGTAATGGTTGGTTGTGTACATAGTATGTGTGTGTGTGTGTTATGGTGTGGTGGAGTGTGTTATGTGCGGTGTGTGCATGTGTGGTGGTTGGTGGTGGTGGTGGTGTTGTGAGAGGAATGTAAGGGCGAAGGGGGACATGAACACTGCATACCCTGCCTCCCAAACAATGATAACACAAATCAACCTTCATGTCAACACACACTGGTTGACCTGGGCTTAGTGACACAGGCATGCCACTGCAGTGCTGGACACAAACTCGTGGTGTGTGACGTGTTTTCAGTGTATGGGTTGAGGTGTGTAGGTGCGTAGTGTGTATGGTGGTGGTGGTGGTTGGGCTGGAGGTTGTGCGAGTGTTTGTGGAGCCGCAACTGTGGTGGTCCAGTGTGTTGTAGGTGTGGTGAGTCGATAGGAACAGGACTAGCTTGGCATAGGCCAACACCAGCGTCGGTGATGGTGTGGTAGCGCAGTGTGCCTGTGACTGGTAGGTGGTGGAGTATTGTGCGTGTGACTATTGTGGAGGGGTGGGGGAGGTGGAGAGTAAAGGACAGGGGGACAAAAAACTGCCATCACCCTGCCTCCCAAACTATGATACACGAAAAACATCCGATAACACGATATCACCTGTTGACACGCACTGGTGGAGGGCTTAGATGACACCAGCGTTTTGCACTGAGACCAACACCAGGTGGTGGTCGGTGAGTGGTGGTGGTGTGTGTGTGTTTTGTGTGTGACTGTGTGTGTCTGTGTGTGTGGATGTGTGTGTGTGTGTTTGTGTTGGGTGGTGGTGGAGTGTGCGTGTGGCGACGGGACCACGAATCACCCCGCACAAAGTGCAATAACACAAGATCACATGTCACCAAAACATAAAACACGAATCACCTGTCGACAACACTGTCCTCCAAACAATGATAGACACCAATCACCCTGCCTCCCAAACACATGATCATGAAATCACATGATAACACAAATCACCTGTCACACACACTGGTGGACGGGCTTAGATTGACACAGGAGCCGCTTGCAGTTGGACCACAGCTGTGTGTGTGCGTGCTTTGTCAGTGTTCGGGTGGTGGTGTGTATGTGTTGGTGGTGGTGGTGGTGGTGGGTGCTAGTTGTGCGTGTGTTTGTGGACCACAACTGATGCGTCTGTGTTGTCAGTGTTGGTGGTAGTGTGTACTGTGTGGTTGGTGGTGGTGGGGTGTTGGGGTGGTGGTGTGGAGTGATGTCATGACACAGCTGTGTGTGCGTGTTTGTCGCTGTTGGTGTGAGGTGTGATGTGTGAGTGGTGGTGGATGTGTTGTGGGAGAGTGTGTGGCATGTGTTCGTGGACCACAGCATGTGATGTGCGTGTTTTCAGTGATTGGTGGTAAGTGTGTATGTGTGTGGTGGGTGGTAGGTCGGTGAGTGTGTGCGTGTGTTATGACCACATCTGTGTCTGTGTGCTCCAGTGTTGTCTTGTAGTGTGTATGTCTGGTGGTCGGTGCGTCGGTGGTGGTGGGTGTGTGCGTGTGTTTATGGACCAAGCTGTGTCGTGGTGTTTGCCAGGTTTTGGTGGATAGTGTGTATGTCTGTGGTGGCTGGTGTGGTGGGTGGTGGTGTTAGAGTGTGCTGGTGTGCTTTGTGCGACCACATCGTGTGTGCCGTGTTTGTCATGTTGGTGGTAGTGGTATGTGTGGTGGTGGTGGTGGTGGTGGAGTGTGTGCGTGTGTTAGGACCACAGCTGTGTGGCGTGTGTTTGCAAGTGTGGTGAAGTAGTTGTAGTCTGCGGTGGATGGTGATGGTGGTGGTGGGTTGTGGTAGAGTGTGTGCGTGGTGTTCGTGGACCAAAGCTGATGTTCGTGCTGTTTGTCATGTGTTGGTGGTGGTTTGTATGTTCGGTGGTAGGTGTGGATGGTGGAGTGTGTGGTTGTTGTGGACCACAACTGTATGCGTCCGGTTGCAGTGTTGGTTAGTCGGTGTATGTGTTTTGTGGTGGTGTGTGGTGTGGTTAGAGTGTGTTGCGTGTGTTTCCGTGGACCACAGCTGTGTGTGTGCGGTTTGTCAGTGTTCGGTGGTGGTGTGTATGTGTGGGGTTGGTCGCGTGGTGGTGGAGGTGTGCGGTGTTTGTGCGACCACAAACTGTATGTGTCCGTTTGTCAGTGTTGAGTGTATGTGTATTGTGTGGTGGTAGGTGGTGCGTGGAGTGTGTGCGTGGTTATGGACCACAGTCCGTGTGTGTGTGTTTGCCCAGTGTTGTGGTTGTGTGTATGTTGGGTGGTGGTGGTGTTGGATGTGAGTGTGTGCGTGTGTTTATGGACCACCCCAGCTGTGTGTGGTGTTGCCAGTGTTGTGTATGCTGTATGTCTGGGTGCGTGTGGTAGGTCGGTCTGTGTGTGGTTGAAGGTTGGAGGTGTGCCGTGTGTTTGGGACCACAATCTGTGTGTGTGCGTCGGTTGTTTTGTCAGTGTCGGTGGTAGTGTATGTGTGGTGGGGGTCGGTCGGTGGTTGGAGTGTGTGCGTGTGTTTAATGGACCACAGCTGGATTGTGTGTTGTGTTGCCAGGTTGGTGGGTAGTGTTGTATGTCTGGTGTGTGGTGGTGGTTGGAGTGATCTGGGCGGTGTTTCATGGACCACAGCTGTTCGCTGAACATCATGTGTTGGTTTCCAGTCGTTGGTGCGTTAGTGTGTATGCTCTGGTGGTGTGGTGGTGGTGTGTGGTGGATAGAGTGTGTGCGTGTGTGTGGACCACAGCGTGTGTGGCGTGTTTTCTAGTGTGGTGGTAGTGTGTATGTGTGGTCGGTGGTGGTGTGGTGTGTCGTGCGTGTGTTTATGGACCACAGCTGTGTGCTGTTTGCAGTGTTGGTGATGTGTATGTCTGGGTGGTATGTCGTGGTGGTGGTGGTGGTAGAGGTGGCGTGGTTTGTGGACCACAGCTGTGTGTGCGTGTTTTCTAGTGTTGCAGTGGTAGTGAGTATGTGTGGCTGGTGGGGGGGAATGGTGAGTGTGTGGTGTGTTTATGGACCACAGCTGGGTGTGTTGTGTTTGCCAAGTGTTTGGTGGTTTGGATGCTTCTGGGTGGTGGGTAGTGGTGGTGCGGTGGTGATAGAAGTGTGTGCGTGGGTTTGTGACCACAGCTGTGTTGTGAGGTTTCTCAGTGTTGGTGTCAGTGAAGTATGTGTGGGTGTGGTGTGTGGGGAGTTGTGTGCGTCTGTGTTATGGACCACAGCTTGTGTGTGTGTTTGCAGATGTTGGGTGGTATGTGCCTATGTCTTGGTGGTGGTGTTGTGTGGTGGTGGTGGCGCTGGTGAGTGTGTGCGTTGTGTTGTGTAGGGCGGGGGGGGGTCACGCGTGTGTGTGCGTGTTGTCCAGTGTTGCGTTGGGTAAGTGTGTATGTGTGGTGGGGTGTTGGTAGGTGGTGGAAGTGTGTGCGTGTGTTTATGGACCACAGCTGTGTGTGTGTGTTGCCAGTGTTGGTGTAGTGTGTATGCTGGTCGGTTGGTCGGTGGTGGGGACGTGGGCACGTGTGTTTATGGACCACAGCTGTGTGTGTGTGTTGCCAAGTGTTGTGGTATTGGTATGTCTGGTGTGGTGTGGTGGGTGGTGGTGGTGGTAGATGTGTGCGTTGTGTTTGTGGACCACAGCTAGTGTGTGCGTGTTTTCAGTGTTGGTGTAGTGTGTATTGTGGTGGTAGTCGGTGTGCGTGGAGTGTGTGCGTGATGTGTTTATGGACCACAGCTGTGTGGTGTTTGCCGTGTGTGGTAGTATTGTGTACTTCTGTCTGGTGTTGGTTGGTGGTGGTGTGGGTGCGGTAGAGTGTGTAGCGTTGTTTGTGGACCACAGCTGATTGTGTGCGGTTCTCAGTGTTGGTCGGTAGTGAGTATGCTGTGTGTGGTGGGTGGTGGTGAGTGTGTGGTGTTGTTATGGCAACAGCTGCTGTATATCTGTGTGTGTTGCCAGGTGGGTGGTGGTTAGTGTGTATGTTGGTGGTAGTGGTGTGTAGTGGTGGGTGTAGAGCTGGTGCGTGGTTCGGTGGACCACACTGTGTGTGTGCGGTGTTTGTCAGTGTTGGGTTGGTAGTGGATGTATGGTGGCGCTGGTGGTGGGGTGTGTGGTAGAGTATGTGCGTGTGTTTGTGACCAGCTGGAACTTTGCGTGGTTTGTCAAGTGTTGGTCGGTGCTTGGTATGGTGCGGTTGTTGTGTGGTGGTGGAGTGTTGATGTGGTTTGTGGACCACAGCTGTGTGTGTGCAGTTGCGCGCTAGCTGGTTAGTTGTATTGTGGTTGTGGTGGTTGGTGTGGATTTGCTGTGTGTTTGTGGACCACAACTGTGTGTGTCGTGTTTGATCATGTGTTCGGTGGTAGTTGTATGTTGGTTGGTTGTGTGTTGTGGAGTGTGTGCGTGTTTTGTGGACCACAACATTATTGCGTCTGTGTTTGTCAGTGTCGGTGGTAGGTTATGTGTCGGTGGTAGGTAGGTGGTGGTTGGCTGGATGAGTGTAGTCGTGGTTTGTGACACAATGTATGCGACTCGTGTTTGTCAGTGTTGGGTGGTGTGTGTATGTGTCGGTGGTGGTTTGGTGATTTGGTGGTTGGTGGTGGGTGGTTGGTGGAGTGTGTGAAGGATGTTTGTGGACCACAACTGATATGCGTCTGTGTTTGTCAGTCGTTGTGTTGGAGTGTGATGTTGGTGGTGGTGGTGGTGTGGTGGTGGGTGGAGGTGGCACGTGTCTGTTGTGGACCACAACTGTATGCGGCTGTGTTTGTCATGTGTGTGTGTGTCATGTTGGTGGTGTGGTTGGTGGAGTGTGTGCGTGTGTTTGTGACCACAGCTGTGGTGTTGCTGTTTGTCAGTTTGTGCTGTAGTGTGTATGTGTGGGTGTGAGTGGTGGTGAGTGTGGTGGTAGAGTATGTGCGTGTGTTTGTGGACCACAGCTGTGTGTGTGCGTCTTGTCATGTTGGTTGGTAGTGTGTATGAATGTGGTTGGTGGGGTGAGTGTGTGCGTGGTTTGTGGACCACAGCTGTGTGTGTGCCGTGGTGTTTGTCCCAGTGTTGGTGTAGTGTGGTGTGTGGTGGTGGACAAGGTGGTCGGTCCGGTGGTGGTCGAGTGTGAGGAACCAAAAGTGGGTATTGTTCGCCGTGCGTGTGTTTGTGGACCACAGCTGTGTGTGTGTGTTGTCAGTGTGGGTTGGTGGATTGTTGGTGGTGGTGGTGGAGTGTGTGCGCTGTGTTGTGACACAGCTGTGTGTGTGCGTGTTTGTCAGTGTTGGTAGGTTGTTGTATGTTGGGTGGTGGTGGTGGTGAGTGTGTGACGTGTGTTTGTGGACCGACAGCTGTGTGTGTGCGTGTTTGTCAGTGTTGGTGGTAGTGTGTATGTGTGGGTGGTGGTGGTGGTTGGAGTGTCGTGCGTGGTTATGGACACAGCTGAATGTGTGTGTGTTTGCCAGTGTGGTGGTTAGTGTTTTGATGTCTGGTGGTGGTGGTGGTGGTGGTGGAGTGTGTGCGTGTGTTTGTGGACCACAGCTGTGTGTGTGTGTTTGCCAGTTGCTTTGGTTGTAGTTGTGTATGGTCGGTGGTGTGGTGGGGTGGGTTGTGCGATGTGCTGTTTATGGGACCACAGCTGTGATGTGTGTGTTTGCCAGTGTTGTGTAGTGTTGTATGTCTGGTGGTGGTGTGGTGGTGGGTTGAGTGTGTGCGTGTGTTTATGGACCACAGCTGTGTGTGTGTGTTTGCCAGTGTTGGTGGTAGTGTGTATGTCTGTTGTGTGGTTGGGTGGTGGTGTGGTGGTAGAGAAGGTGTGTGCGTGTGTTTGTGGACCACATGCTGTGGTGTCTCGTTGTTTTACATGTGGTTGGTAAGTGTGTATGTTTTGGTGGTTTCGCGGTGGTGGTGGTGGGAGTGGTTGTCGTGTGTTTATGGACACAGCTGTGTGTGTGTGTTTTAGCTCAGTTGATAGGTTGGTGATTTTATGGTGTATGTCTGG
>JAJSRW010001640.1:0-18687 GCA_022414725.1 Microglena sp. YARC
AGCTTGAGTGCGCCTTGGTCAAGTGGTGGACGCTTTTGTACCGGTCCGATTTGGGATTGCAGATCACCCACTAACGGCAACCGGACAACCCATTCATCGGGGAACCATCCATGGACCGCCAAATCCGTGAAACGTTTCATGCTCTGCAATTCACGCGTGTGTGGGACAAACTATTGTACCTCAATCGTTTCTTTCTCCACAATCACGGAATTCTAAGTCCGTCCATTCTGAGAGGTTGCAAAACATGTTTCAACCGTATTTTTAAACATTACTACTGTATTTTAAATTAAGCGTGTGCGGTGGCAAGAGGATTCGAAAAGAAAAAACAAAAAAAGAATAAACGCCCTCATGAATGCAGCTCCCCATTGAAAATTCGACATTACGGGAATCCGCCATGAAAAAGCGTGATTGTATTGATAGGAAAAGAGAGAGACCGGCAAGTTCTTCCTGGTGCGAGGATATTCTCTTTCACAACCCGCGCAATCCCTATCCTGCGGACCGTTCATTTCGGCCTACAAGGAGTTCCAACAAGTTCTACAGGCAACATGATTCCCACTGTTTATCCACGACGAAGTTCTCTCCGGGGATTATCATCGATAACGTGATATTAAAGCGAACAAAGTGTTCAGCTCGGAAGCTTAGACAAACCAAAATACAGGTGTTACGGTTCATCCAATTAGACACGCGCGATTTCTTGATCTGGCACGGACTGTTCTTTTCGCAACAAGACACGTGGGCAAGCGACACGGAATCCTGCTAGTCTGTTTCATGAACGGTCGTCCCTCACCTATCATGTCATGTCACGATTGCAACATCCGATGGGCATCCCCCGCTAATTCTTCAAACGAAACATCGGACACGTATTCATCCTTCGTGAAGATACGATACGTCTCAACCGAGAATCGTATCTCACGATAATTACGCGGGCATTTCCATCCGCTCGACATGTTTTTGCAACAGTCATGGACACCAGTGTTACCAGAGCACAACTCGATGTCGCACTTCCACGTAGGACTCCGACAAAAACCAAGTGCAATCGAAAAACCCAAACTTGAGGACCCCAGGGTTTCTTTGTGTACAGGGCCGAGCCAAATGGGGACCCAATTCAAACTCGGGTCAAAGGAGGTGTGGGAACTCGCTAGAAGGACCAAACAAAAGGTGGGAGAATGGTTGAATATTAGGTATGAAGAGGGAGGGAGACATCCGGAGAGAAACCGTTATGACAAACAAACCCTTATTTACAGGAAGGGGGGGAAGACAAACAAAACAACCCAAATTTCAAGTTGTCAAGAAACCATCGTCCTGGATACACGCTGTCCTGATGAGAACAACTCTATATCATTACTATGAACAGAACTCTCCGCTCTCCGTTCTCCGTGGCGTCTGGTTCCTCGTCTGATTTCCTCCTCTCTCTCCATCAATACAGTACTGCTTTTTCCATTAACAGACGCTCAATGTTATTCCGTTGACCATGGTACATAGGTCATCACTCTGGTGGCATTGAACGCGTAAGCCGTCACGAAGGGTTGGGCAGCAATGTTCATGCGCAGCTGGCAAGACCTTCCCACCGGTTTTGGGAACCCATCGAACGTTTGTTCAGTCCACGGACCAGATCGACTGAATGATGGATGATGGCGGACTACGCGCGCACCCTTGCCCGTTTAGGGCTCCGAGGATCTCATTGAGAGCTCGAAGAGCGCTCGCGATCGCCTCCGTAACACAGGGAAACCGGGAAAGCGCCATCTACGAAGGGGAGGGTTCAGCTTAAAGTTGGGAGGTACACCGTCGACAACTCAGCCGCGGGTATCTTGTCCTTGCCTGTTACCGGATCGAATGGGACTCCGTGAACATGTCGGCCACCACATCACGAGAGGTCGGGTACTTCTTTCTGAACACGCTAGTAGAGTCTCTACCTCATCATGCATTCTTTCTCGATACACGTGCTTCAGAACCGCGCTCCATCAGGTGTCCGAAAAAAAATCATTGGCGACGCCCTGAGTTTGTGTCCCGATCCAGCGCAAGGACATTTGCAGTTTGCTTGTCCCAGGTAGCCCGGTCTCCGGGGCCACAACGGACTCGATACGAACGGCAGAGACATCATGGCGTCTTGTTTTACCCAATCAGTTCTGGTTGTTGTTAATAACCTTGATGAAGATACTGCGACCTCTTGTCTAGCTGCTTCGGAGCACTTAAGTTGATCTTGCTTCACGTTCAACATCGCAAGGTGAAGGTTTGACGGCGCTCCGACAGACTTGGACGTAGTTTCATTGGTTTAGGGGGAATTAGGATGGCGGGTTGGTGGTAGTCAACACATAGAATGATGAGGGAACAAAGCTATAACCTAACACATATCAGGATCCTCTTTATACTTTGTTTTGAGTGTGCCCATATTTTTCTTACTGTTTTTTGCGAAATGTGTACGCGAACTTTCTTGGGTTTGGGGGGGCAATCGGAAAGGCATGCAAGTCAGGAGCGTTAACATGTTGCGAGAGCGACGAAACATTGTCGTCACGCAGGGGGGGTTCATCCGTTAGGATTGTTTTGAAGGCGGCATGTCCTTCTGTGTGCTGAATGACGAACAGTCGGAGACGCAATTTGTTGGAACGCCCTACGGTGCACACTTGAACCCAATGGGATAGATCTAAGCTAAAGGCGAGTACACATTTTTAGCCCTTCATCTCTGGTATTTCCAGCATTAAAGCTGGCCCAAAGGATAACAAGGCAAGCTGCTGACAAAACCAGTGGGTCGTCGGTTTAGCGACTCACACTCGCCTCAATTGGAAACTGTGGTTTTTGGGGACACGATGGTGAACACAGAATGCCTCACGGGTCGCTCTTCTCCCCGTCCATCCACGTTATTTCGTCAGAAGCAGAAGAAAGTTCTTGCAGCGTTCACGTCTCGGTTCCAGGTTGCACACAGCGCACATGGAATTTAATGCGCTTTGACACTGGTCTCTACAATGAGGCAGTACTTTGTGGACCTTGACATTCTTTACCACCATCTTTCTGCTTCTAAACAGTTGTAGACCCGTCGATTGGGACTCTTTTGCAAAAACCTCCGCCGGCCAACTACGCTGTCTGCATTCATTGTTGCACAAGCCTCTTGGAAGCAGCCGTGACATTTACAAAAAGAAGTGTTCGTGTCGTCGACGTTTTGAAACAAAAACATTCTTACGACGTGAGAGGCACCTTCCCCCTGAATGCTCTTTTGATGTCCCAGACAGAACATAACGACTGATACCTTTCCTTATTGGACAGTTGCCGAAGCCAAACAACGGTCGTCCTGGCCCTTGGTGCAATCACAAATCGCCATACCTTTCCAATCGTCCGACACGCAGCGTAACCCCACTTGCGTCCTTGCACTAAACGATATTTGCGTCCTTGGGATCAGCCTGCGTTTTTCTCCTTTTCCAACCGACACCTTTTCTTTACCCTTTCCTGCTTCATTTGGACGGATACCCTTTACCGTTCGCTGAGGATTCTGTTGTCCAAAGCCGAGACCTTTCGTCTCAAGACCTTGGACCATTTAAAGTACTTTCGCCACAGACATTGTATGGTTATCTAACGTCCATCGCCAGAGACCGCTCTCGAGTGGCGAATCACCATGCTGAAGAAGCTTCATGGAAAAAAGTTCCATGCACGATACGGGGACGTACTAAATTGTGAAATGGCCGTTCTTGCGGATGCAGGATACTTAAACAACGGGGGTGACTTTTTTTTGTTTTTTTATCTTTCGGATCCACTCGTCCACCCTTCTCCCAACTCTGTAAGCACGTGATGGAACCAATGCAATGTTCAGGTGCGCTCAATGTTGAAACGCTTCCCTCTCAGCCGGAAAAGAGAGCCCTCAAAGTTGACTGAACAACCCTCTTTGATGTGGATCGCATTGCACGAGGCCTCTGGGTGATTGTGTCGATTTTCGATTTCTGGGTACATGGACCACCGCTTGGACAATCTTCTTTAAATGTTTCTTCAGAGAGGATGTTTCAGGGCGCAGTACTTGATAATTAATTTAAATTTGTTACAATTTGTCTACAGTCGGTGAAACAAATTAAAAAAATGAAACAGCTCGGGAGACACAAAAAACAGCAGGAGGAAACACCCATTTGTTAAATGCTGCACACACCCAACTTGTCAATAATGGGCGTTCCTGCCTCCCCGGCGATTTTGACTGGTTTCAAAACATGGTATGGAGCGGAATTGTGATTTCCTTGGTGCTATATGTCTTTCAACTAGCGAGTCGTTCAGGAGGCTCTTAAATCCTGATTAGAAATTTTAAATCGGCCGGGAGCAGGAACGCCCTTCAATGAAAATAAATTCTATCGGTTGACCTCCCAGTGGCGATGTAGACTCGTTCACCGCCGGGTCAATCGGGGTAGACATGCCGGGCGCCTGTTACCTTTGAAAACTTCCAGAATTCCCACATGATTCTTCGTCGAGCGCCGAGGCCTTCGCAAGAAGCCGTGTAGATCATTAGCTTCTCAATGAAGGTCACGAACCCGTTTGAGCGAACGAATGTATCCTTCGTAGTCGCTGCGTCCATGCAGAGCCTCGTGATTCCTGCTTCATGCTCAAAAGAGTGCAGAGGCGCGTGCATCTCATTGGTCAGAGAGAAACTGGATGTTTTTTTGACGAGGTACGTCTCAAGTACGTCCGCAGCAGCGCGCTTTTCTTGTAGTATCATTGATTACTCAACATGCGTTCGCTGCATCGACGAGCGACTCTGCTTGCGAAGAGACCGCGTCGATGTCGGCCATGCGGCGATGCGGTTACTGGTTCCTACATACCGGTGCACTTCTCCCCCGGCATCGGAGCATTTGGTTCCATCGGTTTCCAGGGACGCTTGCGCTATTCGAATCCTTGAACAAGCGTACTTCATAACCGCGGTTTCAGGCCACCGATTCCCCGAAAAATCGAGTTCCACTAAGAACATGGTGCTGCGCACCGCCTCGATGAACGTCGGGGCACCAGAGGACCTCCAGAGCGTTTGGATGTAGGGTTGTAATGAGATGGCGACCCTGGACGGTGCGATGTCAAAGTTGAGGATAGTGTGGCCATGTCCCGATCATGCTCATGATGACCTGGATGACGAAGGGGGTCTCCCACCATACTGACGATGTTCATGGCGTGTTGTCGCAGTCCTGATGGATTTTTCCGGCGTTTAGCCTCTCGATTTCTCGACCATGCTCTCGGCCTCTGCCTCGCCCATCCATAGCCCACAAGGAAGATGTCGTAGTCCCTATGCTGTCTTCTCCATTCCAGTGACGACATGACATAGCCCGCTCCTCCTGCGAGCACTAGTTTTCCGGCACCCTACAGTCGCAACAACGCCACACCTCCTGGTGGGAGGGACCTTGTTGCAGTTGCTTTGACATCTCTGCTACCGTGAGGACGGATGAAACCTTTCGTCCATCACACAATGGCTCGGAGCGATCGAGCTTGGACGCGATCGAGCTTGGACGCAACCCGAGCTTGGCGTCTATGCCGCCGAAGAGCCAATTGATGTTTCGGGAGCTCGTGCATTCTGGTGGACACGTCCGCCCGGATCGGGGACACATCGTCGAGATTTACCAGGCACGCGTTCCTTGTGGTAGCGGTTGTCGCTCGTCCGACATTAATCCACATCCAGTGCCATGGCGTCCCACATGTTCGGGTTCTGACGCAAGATGTCCAGCTAGCATTGACAGCTTTGAGAGTCGTAATGCAACCTGTCCTGGCGCAAACCGAGCATGTCCCGGCTCCACGCACAAGCCGACGTGTAACAATTTGTCCACATGCCGAGCGACTGAAACAATTGATCCATCATGCGATGAACCACAATCGTCCACACTACACTGTCATTCATAATGAAGCTTGTCGTCGTTTCATTCAGAATGAAACGGCTTTGAACATGAACATGAGTGTCTGATCGCCGAGTGTGTATTGGCAGTCTTTGACACGGCATTTGTAGATGTCGATTCGAAGCTGTGCGTGTGCATGAGCCGGGGACGGGAATGGGTTTCCGATTCAGGTTCCGATTCTGAGTCAGGAATGTGGTCAGGTTCCGATTCTGAGTTCAGGAATGTGTCAGGACTGCGGTCAGGAATGTGGTCAGGTTCCGATTCTGAGTCAGGAATGTGGTTCAGTTCCGGTTCTGAGTCAGGAATTTGTGGTTCAGGACACTTGCCGGCTCAGGAATGGTGGTCAGGACTGCGGTCAGGACTGCGGTTCATTTAGAGGGATGTAGCACATGTCAAGCTGATCATCAGCAGGGGCTCGAAGTAGGAGAATAGGCGTAGCACCTTGCTGTTTGAAGGAATCTTTAACGTTTTCTCCGTTGTGGAATTTGCAGCGTGACGAAGGTTGTCTTCTTTGTTGCTCGCCTCTTCTACCGCCTTCATCTTCTCCTTGCACGATGTCGCCACGTATTTCAGGATCTCGTCTGGGATGTGCACGAGTGCGTTCTTCAGTTTTTTGCAGTGTTCGATTTGTGTTATCGCATGGATGCAGGATGCCGTGCATAGGCGAGGGGGCGGATCCATTTTTTTGCCTTTACTTGGAGCGATGACACGGAGCCGATGTTCCTGTTTGCGGCGACGCTCTTGAATAAGTCCACTCCTGGATGCGTTGTGCTGGTCCGTCGTAGTATTCTTCCTCTTCGGCGAGTGCAGATCGGAGGAACCAATAGTGTCTGCCGGCTCGGGTTATCTCGGTGGGGACGTGGTTCAGAATCGGGAAGATTTCCTCCGAGGTGCTTTCACTAGATTTCTCGTTGTCCACGTCAACGACACAAAGCTGTCTAAGAGCACTCCTGCATCCATGTGGTTCTTGTGCTTAGACACGAAGGTGTCGTGATCGCCCCATTCCCAAATGTTGTCCTTGTGCTGAAACTTGGGTTTCTTATTGATTGCTGGAATCAAGACATCTGAGAATAGACGTGTTCTCAGGAACTCTGCAGTGTCCGAAAAACTCTCATGGTGGTAATCTACGAAACTGTATTCTCGTTTACACCCTTAAAAGCTGTATTGAATTGGAGTTGATTTTCCCCCTTCTTGGAGACTAGCTTCATGTGTTCAAGTGGAACGGGTAGAGTGACGAGTCGTGCACGTATTGGCGGTACATGTTTGCTTCCTTTATGATTTGCGGGACGCAGAAGTTGAGCACCAATTGGTTTAGGTCTCTCACTTCTAGGATGACTGCTTGGTTTCCCTCCCTATTATAGGAGTCTGTCACGAATACGGAGCGCATGACGAACACTAGTTGATCTTCTGACTGGCGGCCTATCACGAGCTTTCGATCCGAGTCTACCCAAACGCGGTAGCGGATCGCTTGGTGCATAGCGCCCAAAATTGGCGTCGCTGAAGAACACGTTAGCTACACTGGAAGGTTGGAAGGACACCATGCGCGACCGCGCGTTATTGGATTCCCTTTGTGGATAGCCTGTTGGTTGTTGGTTTTTTACATCACGCATGATGGGGGGGGGGGGTAGGAAGCATTGTGACGGACGAGCTTCTTACTATTTTTACATGTTTTTATAAAAAAAAGGCGCGTGTGACACGATGCGTAAAAAGCCGCATCATGAAAGAACCCCTTTCCAAAACTCAAAAATGTTGGGCGTGATTTTCGCATCCTTTGCGGTAATTTCATGCGTGATCGTGTGCTACGTGATGAGTGCTATCCATCCCATGAAATTGGGGAAAAAAGGAATGCCACTCTGGATGGGAAAGATGATCCCTGTCCTAAATGAAAAGTACAAAGCGGCAACATCACCAGATAATACCCCCAAGACCCACAGTCCACTAAAGCGGATTCCTCCACTGCAATAAATGCCAATTCTCAAGAACCAAATACCAATGCCAATGCCAATTCTCAAGAACCAAATACCAATGCCAATCAACCACCCGCCAATGCCAATCCTCAAGAACCAAATACACCCGCCAATGCCAATTCTCAAGAACCAAATACACCCGCCAATGCCAAATCTCAAGAACCAAATACACCCGCCAATGCCAATTCTCAAGAACCAAATACACCCGCCAATGCCAAATCTCAAGAACCAAATACACCCGCCAATGCCAATTCTCAAGAACCAAATTCACCAGCCAATGCCAAATCTCAAGAACCAAATACACCTGCCAATGCCAATGCTTCTCAACAAAATACACCCGCCATTGCTTCTAAAGAACAAAATGCCACTGTAATCAAATAAAACGCAAATGCCACCAATTTACCTCCTGATACAGGACACCCTGTATAATTTGAATATCCCATGAAACCTGCTACAGGTCCGGGGTTCACTACTACTGTTTACATTTTTAGTTTAAAGCGTTATCTGCATTGGAAAAGTGTCTTCAGTTCATCATCATCATCATCATCACAATGAGCGTTTCTTCATACCAAGTTGCGTTTCCAGAGACCTTTCCATCATCGTGTACCATATCGACCATTCATACAACGGATGGTAGTTCTGAGGTCGTTGTTCGTTTTGGCGACATCCTTTGGGATTTGGTTGACGCCGTGTGCAAGCTTCAGACGTACGACGACATATGCAGGACTCCTGAGTTCTTTCACATCTCGTCTGTGTTCGGCGCTCATCCGCACGCGCGATACGGCTGTCCCTGTCGTCCTTGATGGAGGATAACTTTGACAAGACGGCCATCTCATGGCATTGCCTTGAGAGCAGTGGTGGAACGTACCTTCCCGATGAGGACACGGTGGTGTTCCCCACATTCGACAACTTTTTCAGAGGCGTGTTGGAGCTGGTGGAGGAGATTGCTAAGCACTCGTGTAATGCGAGCACTCAGGAGCGCTTCGTGTGTTCCAGAGATTCTTCGAAAAGGCTTGCGGAGTCGTGACGTGAACGACATGTCTGACCTCCTTGGCAAGTTCAGTATTGGATGTACTCGTGACTACTAAAGGGCGGCGTCTTCATTGTGTGCATATTTTTTTTGGAGACTCCGGTGGGATGCACATGGAATTGGTGTCAGAGTTGCGCAATGTGTTGATGTACTCTACAGGGAGTTCTGGAACATTGTTCCCTGGCCGGATGCCCCGCCTGGGAAAAGGTATATCGCCTCCTCGGGGGGTACGTGCATGCTCTGTAGGCTATTGTAGATCATGTTGACTGTCTCCGGGCGCACTGGCTTGTTTTGCCCACGGGGCTCTTTGATGAACGGTTTGCCGGTGTACAGACCGCCGTTTAAGGCGCGTGGCGGGATCTCGGAGTACTTTGCGGAAAGTGCTCCAGAATCTGGCCCCAACAGGACACTGGGTTGCTTGTTCTTGTAATGGACTTGGTAGTCGTCGATGGATTGACTCATTGTTACGGACTCTTCTTGTATTGAGGACATAAAAAAAGTGTAAAGGAATGGCGATTAATGATTGATTACTATAACTTTAAGATGATCGTCCCAGTTCGTTGCTTCACATGTGGCAAGGTAGTTGCAGACAGGTGGCGTGCTTACACACATATGGTCGACGAGGACAAGACCTTGACGGACGAGGAGCGTGGGAAAATTCTTGATACATTGGGCATCAAGCGCATATGTTCCCGGACTGTCATGCTAACAACCGTAGACATGATGTTTGTTTTGTGATACAAGTGCGTTCTTTCACAAATCCATTTTATTTCAGATGGTGTAAATCTCCCGACGTCATCTTTGCCCCCCCCCTCCCAATCCATTATGATTTGCGACTATATAAGGAACTCCGCCTCTTACGAAACGTGTTGTATGCGTATCTTCTCATCCCTGATGGACCGTGCCAAAGATGATGCTGTGCGGTATGCTGATGAGCGCCATGTCCTCGGTTTTTTCCAGAAAAAATCTTGCGTACACCGTCCTGTCCGGTTTCAAACATTTTTTGAGTGATAATGACACTATTGGGTCTAGCTACACCGACACAGACCGCGATGTGTTGTTGGATGTGTGCAATCATGTAGCAAGAATCGTGTACACAAGACCGCATATCCTCTACGATGGTAAAGGATTGAGCCCGGTCGAAGCGGCTGAGAATCGGAAGATACTACGTCAAGAAATAATGGCATCTCTGCAAAACATACATACGACGACGAAGACTCTGCAGAAACATATGTCTATGATATCCGAAGCATCCGAGAATTGTGTAAATGAAGATGTGGAAATAGATAACGATATGGAAGTAGATAACGATATGGAAGTAGATGACGAGGTGGAAGTAGATGACGAGGTGGAAGTAGATGACGAGGTGGAAGTAGATGACGAGGTGGAGGTAGATGACGAGGTGGAAGTAGATGACGAGGTGGAGGTAGATGCCGAGGTGGAAGTAGATGACGAGGTGGAAGTAGATGACGAGGTGGAGGTAGATGACGAGGTGGAAGTAGATGACGAGGTGGAGGTAGATGACGAGGTGGAAGTAGATGACGATGTTTCTGGTGATGATGATTCCGATGATTCTTCACGTACCCCTGACCGGCCATGTTGGCGGATGTGTGATTTCGATGAGGATTGCAATCATCATGTTGATGATTATGCGATGTCCGTGTCTCCTCCTCATCCTTCATCTGACAAGGAAGAAGACGCTATAGAGGAAGTCGACGATGAGGAGTTGATACGTATCGATGAAGAGCACTCCCATCGCATGCGTGCGAAGGTGGAACGTCAGTGTTTGGAAGAGATCCTCGGATGAGGGATTACATAAATTCTGAAAAAAATCGAGCGCGTAATGCACCTATGCACACGAGGTGATCGCAGGGAAGGGCGAGCGCTGCAAACATGATTGTTTAGGCAGCAAAGGACACTCGTCTGAAATCTTCAACGAGAGGGAATTGGGGAGGTACGAATCTGGAGGTTCGTCAAACTGGATGCAACGAGAGTTGACCATGTGACGAACAACTGTTGCAAGATCCCACGCCAGTAGAGAACCATTGGCGACACTCGAACCCGCACTTCTACAGTTGGCGGAACAGTAAAACGACATCGCCGTTAGAAAATTGGCGTTAAGAATGGCGCTGACTTGGGTGTGTTAAAAACTTCTGTGTTTACGAACATCAGTCGTCCGTTCTACTCTGTGGAGGTGGAAACGCTTTGGTGTACATCTAAAACGACGTGAATTTGTAAGCAAACTTTTTGAGACGAACAAATATTTGTTGAAATTGTTTTTATTGTCAACTCAATGCACAACCGCAAGAGGTGTTTTTGCATTTTTCAAATTGTTTTTATTGTCAACTCAATGCACAACCGCAAGAGGTGTTTTTGCATTTTTCAAAAGTACTCACAATTTACGATTTCTACAGCATAAGGTGTAACGTACACTCCAGAAAGCGGTTTCATTTTAATATTCCGTCGAGTGCAAAACCGGCTTATCAACTGGACTGGTGTTGTTAATCCCTTGCTGTGCTGGGTTTCTCAACCCGTCACCGTTGCCCTCTGAATGGCGATCCTTCACACCAGCAGAACAACATTTGATCTTGAAAAGTTATTCCTACTTTATTTAAGAACAACTCTATTACAAACGTTTAACATGGCATTGTGTCTCCGTCTGCAGGTGTTAACGTTACTTCTCTATCAATTTTGATTTTTATTTGTTTGTTGGCGGCTCTTCCTTCAGTTGTTGATATTCGTGTTCGTGGCAAACGTGATGTTGAGATGTATCTGAGCGAACGACGTGATGACCAAGCTCAAGAGCGATAAGAGTAATGCGATATAACGAGTTCAGGGATTCGTTTTTTTTACTCTGACGGGAGCTCTTTCCCTAAAAACTCGGTGTACTTCCGTCCGTTCGGATGGGGACATCGTGTGCAATTTTTCCCGTGAATCTCCCGTGAAGAAGGTTGCTAACTGTCCTTCCGAATTCAAATTAGAGGATGTTATGGTAATTGACATGCGGACGCAGTTCACAGACCCTCGATACGAGTGTTCTACAATGATGTCTCCTACCGTGAGTCGAGACTGCGAAACAACATGGACGCGCGCGTGCGTGTGCTTCTAGGCGGTACGAGTTTGCAAAGAACGTGTTTGACATTGGAGACTCTTGTTTGGGACGCATCTAATTCCTACGTACACTGTGCTTCTGGACCGCCGCGCCTTTCCACCAAGTTGTTTTTTCCTCTTGCGCCCATCTTCGTCCGGGGCCCGGGGTGTGCTCCCATGCGCACTCGCACGATAAGCATGTACGACTCTCATGATCCGAATAGTGTTTCCCAAACCAACATCCCTGTAGTATTTTGAGGAAGTGTCCGACACCCGCATCCTAGGTGGCAATCCCGGGGATTTTGTGGACATTGGCGCTGTCCTTAGGAATATGCGAAAGACGGCTGTCAAGTACGGCTCGAAGCGTGTTTAACATTCCCATGGTCATGTATTACCTCAACTTTGTGCAGGACGTTTCCTGTCGAGTCTCTCAAATACACAAACGTGGTTACCGCGTTCATCACGCGCGACCACCGTTTGAACGCTCAGGTGCGTTTTGACAGACAGCGTCGTCATGACTGTCAACGTCGGTTCCGTGAATGTCAACATTTCTAATGCCAGCCGCCCGTTTGAGGTTGATCGCGTGCGCGATAGCTCGTTAGTTGTGGTGACCTTCACGACATCTCTTATCATCATGGCGTCCATCGGACTCAGTGTCGGGGCGTGTGGGCAAAGGTGTTGGCCTGCAGATGGGCGGCATACCTGTGATGCGCATGTCAACCGAAGCACTGACCAAGGTGGAGCGTTTGTTCCCTCCAACGAACAACATGTACCCTTACACGAACAAGAGCATCCCCAATCTTGCGGACCTAGCTTTGCGATTAAATGCAGTGACTCCTTGATGCACATTCGAGTGTATTAATGTAATCCATGTCCAACGCATTCGCAAAAAAAACTGCAAAAAAAAATACTGATCCTTTATACTGCTCTCAGAAGAGAACGACAATCTTATGTCTGGTAATCAAGCGTCATTCAAATGGTTCCTCGGAGTGGGAACGTTTTCTCTAGAGTTGCTGCTAACCCGTCAGGTGGCTCCGACGGGCGATGGAAGGTCTATACGCCCTCGTGTTCCTCATCATGCTGGCCCGTGTACATCGGACTGCTATTTTGGTGGCGCAAGCGAAAGACCAAGAGTTGCCAAGACGTTTCAGCGAGGGTGACGAACCGTGTGAAACTCGTTCGAATGACGAATGCATCGAAGATAATGATGACGCCTGCAGAGACGATTGGAGTGATGGGAATGCGGGCACGAACACGAAAAACCCAATCAAACCAAAAAAGAAGTCAATGCGATGCCAATGGAACGGATAAGGTGAAGGAGAAGGAGAAAAATAAGGTTTGACGATAGTTGCGATATCGATAGTTCTGGTTCACACTCTGGTTCAGACTCGTGTTCAGACTCTGGTTCAGACTCTGTTCGGACACCTGATTCAGACACTAACTTTGATTCGTCTGACGTTTATGCCAAGCGGATGTGCACAATGAACGCCTTTTGGCGCGTGTTCAATCGTCGTGCAACGTCTGATGAAATATTCTAAATACTCCAAACTGAAAGTGCGAAGATGAACATCAACAACGCTGTCGATAGAATTGAAAATGGGACATGTACGCAGACTGGTGCAACACTCATTGATACGGTTGATACTACGTCCGACCTGTTGAAAAAACAAGCCGTATCCGAATCGGACCCGGACTCGGACTCTGACTCTGACTCGGACTTGAAATTGGACAACAATATCGAAACAAACAAAAAGAAACTCTTAGATACAAGACGCCCACAACCGAGAATCCGAGGAACTTGCAAACATCCTAATACTGCTCCAAAACATCCTAATACTGATCCAAAACATCCTAATACTGCTCCAAAACATCCTAATACTGATCCAAGCAAAGATATCCCTTCATCAGTTATTAGTGCGGTTGGTAATGGTGGCTGCGTCGACGCTTGGTATTCTGGGGCGTCTTACTCTGGATCTCTCTCTCCATATGTGCCCCACGAGAGTGCAGCAGCCGGTCTTGATGATGACTCTGTGACTTCCAGGTTGTTGCGGGGGTTGCGTGTCCCCCCTTCTTCTAATTATTCCTGTAACGAAACGGGTCGTAACCGGCGACTACTACTCAATGATGCTACGACGGGGTGGGGGTCCGTACCAGCCATGTCGTGAATCTTTGTAAGAGCCGAATATTTTTTTGTTTAGTGGAACCCGCGCGCATTGATTCTGGATTGAATGAAAGAAAAAAGTGTCCCGTTTCAACATGTTTCAACATGTCCCGTTTCAACATGTTTCAACATGTCCCGTTTCAACATGTTTCAACAAAGTTATCTTTTATCTACTTGGGATCCCTCTTTGTGGATGGTGACTCAAGCAATCGTGCAAAAGCTGCTTTTTCTAGGATGCTCACTAAGGCCCAAAAGGCACACCACATGCTTCGTAGGCGATGCCATACTATGAGATATACAATATTGATTTCTCACCCACCTGTTTGATTCTCTTGGTACAACCTATCCTGAATTTTGGCTGTGAGGTGTGGGCTCCTTCTATTCTGAACAACACACTTATCTCAAATGACCATGCTTGTGAGAAATGGCATAGAGGTATACTTAAACAAATGTTGGGGTGTTTGCCAATCTATTCTACATCTAATATTATCATGGAAGAGCTGGGTAAGAACCCCGTTGTGTTTTGCTTGGCTTAAACAAGCTTTGCGCTTCTGGAACAAGACATACATAAAGAACCTGAGGATCTCATTAGAATGGCTCTTGAGGAATCTTTTGACTCCAACACTGGCTGGGTTCATGACTTGCGTTGTGCTCTCCACAAGCTAGGATTCCAGTAAAAACATCAAATTTTGCGAGGCTGTCGATGTCGAAGGTATTATGTCTTAAGTTTTTTGAGTCATGGAGGTTTAAAGTACCAAGTGACATCAATGGTTGTCAGTTATTTGAGACATCCGCGGCGGATGAGAGAAGGGTTGGCTTTAACGCCTCCGATACCAAAAATGGTTCGCAGCCAACAGCAATGTATGAGAATGGCTTTTGATTCCCTGTTATACATCCGCCTTACATAAGCAGGATCAGATTCGTTCTATAGCACAGTTTCTTCGCAGAATCGGGTTCCCATTGTGTCTGAATTCACCACCGAAAAGAATTTTGAGGGGTGGAAGGCGAGATAGAGCACACACGTCCTCCCTCGCTCAATGAGACACTGTGTCCAAAATGTGTGGGGTTCCAAGAATACCTGTGGATGAAATGCTGGATGTGTTTTAGTGAGTAGCTGGCGCGGTCAAGTGTTTTATAATAGAATAGAGTTAAGCGCAAAACTCGCAGCTTACAGAAGCTGTATGTGACAATATTATAGCATTACTACGACATGTCCATACACGACAGTCGATATACCGGGGGACTTAACCCAGTATGAATGTGGAATTCTGCCGATTCCACATTCAGAACCTATTAGTGAATGAAATGGCACTAAAGCTCGTGTGCTTTTCTCTTGGAGCAACTACCTAAAGCTCGACTATCCTCTTAGCTACTACTTGTTAGAAGAGCAAGACAGGAAGCCCTGGACTTGCTTAGTGCACTCGTAATTTATTATCCCTTTTTTTTTCTTCTTGAGACTTCTCATTTGTTAGCTTTCTTACCTCCGACACTGCTAAGTGGTTTGAGATCTGGGTCTGCTCTAAGGGGGGTTTAATACCTACGCCACCAAAAACGGTGGTTGGGAGTTTGGTTGTTTGTCCTCGACACACCCGCTGATGTAATGGGTTTTTTGCTTTGTGGGTGCTTTTTCTTTTTGTTTAAAGCACAGAGTCTCATACACCCTCGCCGGTGCGGTCAAGTAGACTTTAACATGTCTCCTCTGTAATGTAATGTAATGTTAATGTAAAGGTGAATGGCATGCAACTGCGACGTCATGGTATCAATAGCAATCGAAACGGGATTCAGATTCGGATTTGAGAGTGTCTTATTTTATTGTTTTCTCTTCGGAATCTTAATCGTGTTCGTTGTAGCGCTATACCTTTTGCTCAGGAAGGGGGGAGGTGCAGAGCATTTTTGAAACAACAAAGGAGTGACGAGATTCAACAACAGGTCCCCGGCAGTGTCGACGGTGATGACAACAAAAACTCGAAGATCCAGCATCGCAGCACAGTCGCACGGTGTGTGGAGCCACGCGACGGCTACTTCGAAGGCGACTCCTAAGTGGGGAGGAAAACCGGTGTCGAGGGGACCTAAGGTATTAGGAAGCATCCAGGACGTTGACAGACCTCTCGGTGCTTGCGCACACTTTCTGTACGAAGGAATGGCAAATATTAATAACATATCGGTGTTCCTCTAATCTCTGCAAAAAGTAGCGAACGCATGTTGGCGAGGATGGTCTCAATGGACGACGTGCATTTGCGAGGAATTCTAAAAATCGACAGGATCCAATACCATTCGGAGTCCGACGCGGTGGTGCAGGGAAGGCTTACAAACAAGGGTGTCACGAGATTGAACGGTGATGTCCGAGTAGGCTTGGACTGGGTGCCATCAACGTCAGGGGGGACACGCCGATCGCCGTTTAGCAGGGGACGTTTTTTAAAACAAGAAAGATTCAGTTAGTTGGTGGCGATGCTGTTGGTATGGGGTTGACGTTATTCGTCGGCAGGTCGCACGATCGTTGGGAAGGACAATGTCACACGACGCGATCAGATATGTTGGGTAAATCGATTAATAGCAGGGGCGCGAAATGTGGTAGAGCGCTCGTGTTAGGAAGTTAATCGCGAATGTCGCCGGTATGTGTCTGTCTCAATAACGTGGTGGTAGGGAGCAAGCGTTGGTGCATGGTGCTCTGAAATACCTCACGGGTCCTAGTCTCACCTGAACCAGGGGTGGATGAAGAAAAGAGCAAGGGTTCGCAGATGCGTGTGAAGGAGGAAGTTGGACAGGGTTACACATATTCGGAAACAATGGTGCGAACTCCATCGGCGGGTCCTTAGTCTATCAATGGCAAAATTTTGCACAGGCACGCTCTTGTCTTGACGTGAACAACGTATCTCGTTGTTGAGATTGGAGAGCTTTCTCAACGGCCGGCTCGACGACCTTGTCAGGGAAGAGTGATCTCCGGTTTGGTAGTTTTGTCAAACAAACGTCAAATGTGTTAGTTCTCTCGGTAAGAGGTTTGGTTTGATCACGATGCCTGTTAAGAAATAACCTTCGGGAACTGGGATAACTGATGATGCTAGCGAAACTCCGCATTGATAAAATTAACACGCTCTATGACTCGGATACCCTTCCACATCGATGCCGTCAATCAGAGAGGACAGATATGCAAGATGTTCGTCTCGAGCGCCTTGAGGGCTTGCTTTCAATGTATTTGCAGAACAAGACTCTAAACGCAATGAAATACTGCATGTGACCACGTCCACGTTGTCCTCCTGACAAAAGAATATTGATTTTAATTATATTAAATTCAAAAACGTTGAATGCAGTCTAACTCGTATGTTTATCGTTCTGGCTTATCATTGTGTTGATTGTGTGCGCAACCATTGCAGGTGTTCGAATTAATGGGGAGGAAACGCTTTGGGAAGGTGTGGTTCTTCAGCACGCCGACGACAACAAATTCTGCGCCGAAACAATAAAAGGTCGAACTCCCGTTCGGTTCATACGCGTACTGCGGTCCGACCAACAGATGTGCACATCGCCGACGGTACTACGCTGGCAAACTGTCGTCAGCGAGAACGCGAACATTACGGGATTGCGCATCCGCGAAATCAGCAAGGTAGTCCACGCGCCGTTCTTGCGCCGCACTGAACGTTAAGGTAAATGGCGAAATTGCTAGGACGAGAGGTGCGGAGGTTATTGGGTTGTTAGGGGACCGACGGATATCGACGACTATATGTTGCGAACGGTGAACGAGTGCAAGGCCGAGCTAATTGGACGGGCGGACTGTGTGAAAGGGTATGCCGTAGGTTGGGGGAATGTGGTGCTAATGCAGGAGTTAGACGCGATGGGGGGTATTCGAGTCGCCGGGGGTTGTCGTGAACGGCAACGCTGTTTCTTAAGTGGGTCGACTGTTATGGAAGGAGCTGTTGACCAAAGGAGACTGGGTTCATGGGAAAGCACCACGTGTTGCGCGGTAATCTGCTCACTGCCAAGGACCAACGTCGTGTCTGGAGGTAGCTCACGTTGGTTCGAGATCAGCTTCTGGGGGAGCGGATTGGTTTTTTAGGAAGAGCCTAGATCGTCGCATGGGTCCCGACATGAATATCGGTGGTAACTTCACGCCAACAAGGATCTCAACGTGCATGGGTCGAGTGGACTTACGTGCGCGGCATCCGATGGCGTTGCCGGGGATGCGGTTGTTCTGGGTTGATTTGGGAAAAATACAGACGGGTGTTCACTTGAAACGCGATGACGGTTACAATGGACTTCTTTGGGTGAACAAGCCAACGTCAATAGGCGGTCGGACCGATCGTCATCCGGGTGACGTTTGTTGGGAACTCAGCTAAGGTGTGTATGGATGGGTAGTTGTTGACCGGTCCCTCCTTCGTTTGGATTAGACTGTGGGTAGTTAAGATCACAGGAACCCCAGACGGATAATAACCAGTTGGCAACCACTTTTACTAGCGAGACGATAAAAGTACGCTCAGATGTTTCAAATGATTAAGAGCACATGCGGAATATTATGAGAGGGGTGAGACAATTTGTTAATTAGGATAAAGCCATTGCATCCGGTATCCAATCCATTCGGAACGGGAGGAACGAAAGAATAATTAATAC